>CAUYSK010045476.1:0-24105 GCA_963575035.1 Avahi laniger | reverse complement strand
CTCAGGAAGAAGTTTTACTTCTTCATTAAATGAGGCTGCTCAGAACTGGCTACCGAGTCACGCTGGGAAAATCTGAATAACATTATATCAGGGCAATATCGCGATTGCAACATTTATTCTCATTTCACAAGATGTTACCAGTGAACGAAACCCGGCCGGTGTGTGTGCACGCGCCCATCTTTGTGTTATTAATATTTTCCACAACTGCTTGTCAATCTGCAACCGTCTCAAATTCGTCTTTAACTTTTTTTTAAATGACTGCGTCCCCCACTCAAGCTGTCCCCATTCCCTGGGGTCCTGACTTTCCTGATGCCAGGGCACCACCTGTCCCGGCTGCCAGATCCCATCTCCGCTGCGTGGCTGAGGTTTCAGGTCGTGGGGACACCTGGTGGCCCCGCCGGTCCCCGTGGTCAGTTTCCTGGGTGTCACGCCGGGCTGCGGGCTTCGGCCTTCCCACCGCCAGGTTGCTTCCTGGTCACCGTGATGGAGAGGAGAAACCCTCGCTGTGCCCTACACCGGAAAACTGAGTGATTTTTTTTTTTTTTTTTGAGACAGAGTCTCACTGTGTTGCCCTGTCTAGAGCAAGTGCCGTGGCGTCAGCCTAGCTCACAGCAACCTCAAACTCCTGGGCTCAAGCGATCCTCCTGCCTCAGCCTCCCGAGTAGCTGGGACTACAGGCATGTGCCACCATGCCCGGCTAATTTCTTCTATATATATTTTTAGCTGTCCAATTAATTTCTTTCTATTTTTGGTAGAGGTGGGGTCTCACTCTTGCTCAGGCTGGTTGAAACACTCTTGATAGGAGGGTAAAACCTCATAACCCTGTTGGGGGTCACTTAGGCAAGTTTCAAAATTTTAAAAATTCATATTCTTTGGTTCACCAAATCTCAAATTACTCTAAATAACTGGACACTTTTTAAAGAAAGGAACAAACATTAGACATTAGAAAATTTCTAATAATAGCAAGAAAGACTGGGAACAAACCAATTGTCCATCAGTAGGAAGCTGATTAAATAAATGATGAACCCATTTAGCACGAGGATGATGGGTTCACATCATATAGGGTCTTTACTGCGAATATCAGTGATTATTCTTCTAAAATTCCCCTGAAGTCATAATATGCCACAGGTAGGAGTTCTTCCAGTTACCATTCCATCAACTGTTGTCCCATCCTCAAGAGCAACAGTGAAGTTTGTGAAGGCCTTCTAATGCTGCTGTCTGACTCCTCACCAGTTTGCATTTTAACCCTCTCTTTTTGCTCCTGTACAAGCAGTCTAGCACCATTACCTGCACATCCTCCTCAGTATGTGTCAAAATACAGTGAATATGAGGAAGAGGCCACACAGGAGCAAACTCCATACACTGCAGGCCTTGAGGCTGGGAGCAGTCAGGAGGTTTACCCTCTGCAAAGGGTAAAACAGAAGCTTTGTACTATGGAGGCCAATACACTAAATGCAGAAGAAATACAATAAAGTTTAGAAAAGAATGTCGAGAAGCCCCAGCCTTCTTTCTCAGCTCTCGGAGAGCTGGAAGCTGGAGGCAGGCCATGATGAGCTTAGCAGCAAAAGATACAGGGCAGCCCCCGATCCCATCACTGTCCTACTGAATGTCCAGTCTCTGGTCTGCATTGCAACTTGCCATTTGCAACTGCGGGAGCCCTGTGTTCCCGAGACTCACTCATGCCCTTGCACTCTGACTTCCCTAGGAGGCAAGCTGAGGCAGACTGATCCCAGGCAGAACTGCATTAAATCTATTTGGGAAAGGAACAACATCTTTTCAATATTGTGTGTTCTCATCTATAAACGAAATGTATCTTTCTAATAGGACAGCCTGCTAACTAAATAACACAAAAGAATTATAAAGCCACAGCCTTTCAGTAAGGGCTAACATCAATCATGAGCTCTCTCCTTAAGAGGCACCCTTCAGGTTTCTGTTTTCACAACATCTGAAAAGAGCTGAGCCGACAGAAAAGAAATGTAAAACTTTCTCTTTTACATTCACCTAATTTAAAACTGCTTTTGAGGGTTTGCTTTTACAGCCTTGAAGAGTTCCTGAGCAGAAAAAGGGGTGCAAACTTCAGGCCTCAGTTCCTGCCCAAAATCATATCTCAAGGGTGAAATCACTGACAAGATCACATCTCCAGCGCTAAGCCGTCTCCAAGCTTCTGTTACCAGGCTGCCACCAAAAGAGAGAAGCAGTAGATGCAGCAGTTTCACAGCTGTACCCTGCTAATCACTCCACAGCTGCTTCTGTTATCAACTGACAACGATCACTATTTCTCCTTTCTCTTTGTCCCTATAACAACAGCAAGCCACTTGGCCTCAGTGCGGGCACCTTTCTCTTTTTTGGGTGCCATGCCATGCCATCTCCCCTCTCTTTCTTTTTCTCCCTCTCCTATCTTTCTAGTTGGTTAGTTACTAGTGTATAAGAAAGCTATCAATTGGTACATATTTATTTTGCATTTGAAAATCTTGCTGAGCTCCCCGAGTTCTGAGAAGTTTTTAGTTGATTTTTATTGGGGTTTTCCAAGTCATTATCTACAAGCAAGCAATGACTATTTTAGCTCCTCCTTTCTATAGGCTTCTCTTTTAACTTTTACATTCTTCCCATAATGTCTAGAAAATTCAGAATAATATCTTTATAGTAGAGATGAGAGCAGATGTAAAGTCTTGTTTCTTTACTTGAATTTCCATTCATTTAACAAATATTTATCAAGTCTTTACTAGGTGCCAAGTAGCAAATAAAATGATTGACATTTTACTCTTCATTATGTTACTTGATGAGATAGATGTCTTTGATCAAGATTGAATTTTAAATGCAGTAGATGGCAGATTTCTCAATAAAACATTAGGATATGAAAGTACAAAAAGTACTTTTAGAATAAACAAACATAAGGATCTGCATTTTCATCTGTTTAAGAATCTCTAAGCCCTGGGGTTCCTTGTGCTGAGAATGGAGCAGAAAACCTCCTCCTCCCTACCATACTCCACAGACCCAGTAACCAGGACAGAGTATTTGCCCCAGGACCCTGGCTTGAGCCTTCTGGGTCAAGGTCACACTGAGACTAGACTAAAGTCGCTCTCAAAAATCATTCACCTTCCATTATTATTTAAACAAAGAAAAAACTCACAATAAAGCAATATTCTAAAAACGTATCTTCAGATGACAATGGTGTCTTAGTCCATTTGTACTGTTATGAAGGAATATCTGAGGCTGGATAATTTATAAAGAAAAAAGGTTTATGTGGCTCATGGTTCTGTAGGCTGTACAAGAAGCATGCCACAAGTGTCTGCATCTCATGAGGGCCTCAAGCTGCTTCCATTCACTGCAAAAGGGGAAGCAGAGCCAGTGTGCAGAGGTCACATTATAAGAGAGGGGCAAGGGAGAGAGGGGGTAGGTGACGAGCTCTTTTCAACAACCAGTTCTAGTGGTAACTAAGAGTGAGCTTACTCACTCCTGTGGTGAGAAGGCCACCAAGCTATTCATAAGGAATCCACCCCAAGACCCAAATGCCTCTCACCATGCACCATTTCCAACAATGGAGATCAAATTTCAACATGAGACTTGGTGGGGCCAAACGAACCATATTCAAATGATAGCAAGAGTGCTACAGAGATATGCCGTGACATTTCCTGTTATTAAACATGTGGCACTAAGTTGACATGTAGAAATGCAAATTAAGCCATGAAGTTCCATTTTCATCTGTATTACTGGCAAAGAATAACACTGATAATACCAAAATGGTACTGTTGGTGGGAGCTGCTTCTTGACCTAAGAATTCCGCTTTGAAGAACTGACCATACAGACAAGGTTGCCCCAGGATCTGTGATGCCATCTCCAGATGGCTAGCAGACCACCAAAAATTTGCACTCTCCCTTCCCTATATAATGCAGAGCTGGGAATAGGAAGTGGCTGCCCAGCTGGGGACTACATATCTGAATCCACCTGGGGAGCAGGTGGAGCCAGGTGAGTATTTCCCACCAATGCAATGTAAGTAAGGCCTCATGTGGCTGGCTGTTCGTAGTGATGTGGTACAGCAACTAGTGCTGTTCTAACGAGCGTGGATAATGCTCTACATGCTCATTTTTTATTCTAGCTCACCTATTAATAAAATTTTTTTGGAAAAAGTCATGTGTTTACATAGTTCGAAAATGAAACAACATAAAGTCTCACTACCACCTTGTCACCATGCATCCTATGTCCCTCATGCCCACAGATAACCATTTGTATTAGCTACCTATTTATCTTTCCAGTGTTTCCTATGCAAATACACATACACGTTCTCATTCCTTGTTTTTTTCTCATACAAAGGCAGCATGTAAACTGTTTCGCATCTTATTTTTCTTTCAACAATATACCCAGGCAATTTATCCACATCAATTCATAGTTTTTTGCAGGTACCCAGTATCTCATTGCTCTGCATAACATAGGTTAGTAAATCAGTCCCCTACTGCTGGACAATCAGGTCATTTCCAGTAATCAGTGCCACAGTGAATCCTTCTATACATATATAATTTTGTATGTGTATGTGCGGGTAGGATAGTCTTAGGATGGAAACTGCTGGATCAAAGAGTAAACATATCTGTGATTTTTAAGAGATTACCCTGCCAAATCCTTGTTTCCCTTAAGCCTAACAAAGTGGTTGTCAAAGATGCATTTTTGCCAATCTGATAGGTGAGAAATGGCATCCTGATGTAGTTTTGACTTTTTCTAATTTTTAAGAATAAAGTACGGTTGGGTATCCTTTCACATATCAAAGGATTATGGTACTTCTTTTTCTATGAATTATCCATATCCTTTGTCATGTTTTGGGATTTGAATTTTTTTCTTTTCCATTCCCAGAAGCTCTTTATCTACTTAAGTACTTAGCTCCTTACCTATATGAACTGCAAATATTTGTATTTTGTCATTATTTATGTCAAGTAGATGTTTTTCATGCTTAAGAAGTCAAATTTCTTTTAAATAATTTTAACAGAACTTGGACTTTGAGTTGTAGTTAGAAAGGCCTCCTCCACTTCAATTTAATTCAAAGGATTTCACTCGCTTTCTTCTAGTACTTTTTGGTTTCATTGTTTACATCTACCTCTGATTCATTTGTATCTCGATCCTGGTGTGTCTTACACTGATGTGGATCCAGACTTACTCTATTTCAAAAGCTACCCAGTTGTCCCAGAAATTTTTGTTAAAAATCAAACCAAATCAGTCTTAACCCCTCTCATTTATAATTCCACCTTATCTCACTCTAAATTCCCAAGTGTATTTGGATCTATTTCCAGAATCTCTGGTTGTCTCCCTGGCCTGCTATTTTTGAGCTGAGCACTACAGCACGGACCAGGCTAACTCCACACACCACTCTTCTTCCTCCAGAAGAGGAAGACTCCTGGCACTTCTGAAGGTCACTTTTTCATTTGAACTTCAAATCAGATTGCACAGAATCCGAGAGAAACAGACTGGCATTTTTATTTGTAATTCTGTTAAATGAATAATCTAACTTTGAGAGATTAGGCAATAATGTTGAACTTTCCTAGTCATGAACACGGTATGTCCTTACATGTGTTCAAGTCTACTTTTGTGTGCTTCAGAAAAGTTTTAGAAATTTTCTTTTGATTTTGCATATTTCTTTTTCAGCATCTTTCTAGAAATTTTTTTGTAATGACTTATTTTGCTTTGTCTCCTCTTCCACTATATCTTACAACCAATTGTTGTTTGTATAAATGGAAGCTACACATTATAGTACACTAATTTTATTATTCTATTGCTTTACTAAGGGATAGTACATCCACACACTGAGATGACATGTAGTCGTTAAAAAAAAAGAATGCCGGGCGTGGTGACTCACGCCTGTAATCCTAGCACTCTGGGAGGCTGAGGCGGGTGGATTGCTCAAGGTCAGGAGTTTGAGACCAGCCTGAACAAGAGCAAGACCCTGTTTCTACTAAAAAATAGAAATAAATGATCTGGACAACTAAAAAAATATATATATAGAAAAAATTAGCTGGGCACGGTGGCACATGCCTGTAGTCCCAGCTACCCGGAAGGCTGAGGCAGGAGGATCGCTTGAGCCCAGGAGTTTGAGGTTGCTGTGAGCTAGGCTGACGCCATGGCACTCTAGCCCGGGCAACAGAGCCAGACTCTGTCTAAAAAAAAAAAAAAAAAAAAAAAAGAATGTGAGTCTATACAGTGACATGGCAAGGGGTACAAAGGACTTATAGTCTTGTGGGGAGAAAGACCATTCATATTAGGGAGGGGGAAGTAGAGGGACATAAAATGTACCACATATACTCTTCAGTATTTTTAAACAATTTACATATATTGCTTCTTTTCAAATTTTCTGCTAAAATTATACACAACAAAATTTACCACCATAATCATTTTTAAGCATACCATTCAGTGGTATGAAATATTCATATTGTTGTACAATCACTGTCACTATCTCCTTAATTCTTTTCATCCTATAAAGCTGAAATTCTAGTTCCGTTGAACAATAACTCCCATTACCCCTGCCCCCTGGCAACCACCATTCTCGTTTCTATGATTTTGACAACTCTAGTACCTCAAATAAGTGGATTCACACAGTATTTGTCTTTTTGTGTCTGGCTTATTTCTCTTAGAATAATGTCCTTAAGATCCATCCAATGTTATAGCATATTTCGGAAACTCCTTTTTAAGGCTAATAATCCATTGTATGGATATACCATATTTTGCTTATCCATTCATTCTTGGATGGATGCTTGGGTTGCTTCCACATTTTAGTTATTATGAATAGTGCTGCTATAAACATAGGTACACAAATATCTCTTAGAGACTCTGCTTTCAATTCTTTAGGGTATATACCCAGAAGTGGGACTGCTGCATCATATGGTAATTCTATGTCTAATTTTTTAAGAGACTGTCATACTGTTTTCCACAATTGCTGTACCATTTTCAATCTCACCAACGTGTGTAAGGGTTCCAATTTTTCCACATTCTGGCCAAAACATTTGTTATTTTCTGCTTTTTTATATTAGCCATCTTAATGGATGTGAAGTTATATCTTATTGTGGTTTTATTTGCATTTCCTTAATGATTAATGATGTTGAGTATCCATGTGCTTGTTGGCCATTTGTACATCTTTAGAGAAATGTCTATTCAAGTCCTAGGCTCATTTTTGAATCGGGTTGTTTTCTTGTGGAATTTTAGAAGTTCTCTATATATGCTGGATAAAGCTATGCTTCAATAACAAACAGCTACCAACTCTAAGTGGCATAAAGAGCAATAGTTTATTTCTTGCTTTTGCTGTATGTCCAGAATGGGTTAGGGGGGGCTTCTACTAAACACAGTCACTCAGGAACTTATCTTGCAGAAGCTCCACCACTTTGTGATGTTGCTATCTCCACGAGGCTTTAGGGTTTGCTGCAGCAGGAGCAGAGGGGTGGGGAGTCACACACCTGCTATGAAATGTTTCTGCCTGTAAGAGTGACATGTCACTTCCCTTCCGATTGTGAGACCACATTTCAGGTCAAGAGTGTAAGACCCCAAACCAGGAATGCCCGTGATCCCTACTGACATGCCCACAATGTTTATAAAATGAACAAAGTGAGATACTTTATAACTTCACACTGGAAAAACTTGCTCTTTAAAGGAGCCCTATGTAGATTTTTTTTTAACAAAGGACTACTACTTTTAGATATAAGTGGACCTCCACCCTTTAATTTTCCTATCTGGAAAGGCTGAGTCTCCTGGTTCTTTACTTTCTCAAAGGAGTGCACAAGACGGTTGCAGAAATTCCTACTTAAATTTATTACAGTGGACCTGGACACATTCACCCCTCCATGTTTTCAGTGCCTCGTGCTGCTGACCATGGAGGGTCCCCACAATTCACAATGACTCCTCAGATCTCTTATGTATCCTTGATGCTATGAACCCACAGAGCTCACAAGGCTTGGCCCAGTGTGAAGCTTCCCATGGAGTCCTTGCTTCCCTATAGCATCCTCAGCTGGTACCCAGAGCTTGCCAGGCACAACCAAAGCTTTGACCAGGTTGAAGGTGCCAAGCCAACAAGGGGATTATGTAGGAGGCCACCAACCCTGAGGGAAGGCTCTGTGGAAAGCTTATGACCTCACCCCTCAAGCACTGCCAGAGAAGGAAAGCAGTGTGCTGGTTAATGTACTAATTTCTCTCAAGTGACACTTGCCCAATATTTTTAACCCCTAATAAGTCCCTCTTGTAACAGTCAGGATGCATAAGCGAGATAGCCCTAACCAGAGGCAGAAGAGCACATTTACATCACAAGTTCTGTGGCACAGGTCTGCCACCTGGATGGCTGTGTGATCCTGAGCAAGCTACTTAACCATCTGCCATGATTTCCTCATCTGTGAAATGAAGGTAACGGTACCAACCTCATGAGGTAGTTGTAAGCATTAAATAAGTTCACACACATACAGTGCTTAAGAGGATGGTTTCTGGTACAAAGTACTCAATCAACGTTATTTTTATTAATTCTTCTTGTGCACCTTTGTTTATTGACTCTTACCTTTTCCTTCTCTTCATTTCTTTTTAATTGTTCTACCTTTATTTACCATTCTACTTCCTGTTCCTTCCCTTCCACAATGAACAAACACCACCTTTCCAGAGGCTATTTCTGAAAGGTACAGGGGAATCTGAGAAGTACAAGAGAGATCGCATAATTAGGAAGATTGCTATTTAAATCCAGTAAACACATCCTTCTTATTCTGGAGAGACCACAGATTGAGATACCAGAGTGGTAGTCATGGTTCCTACGCAAAGGTCCCCAAGGTGAGTCTATGTTCCCTCTCGTCCCCTTGGGCCTACGCATATGTTGAGGTGTGGTGTACTTGTATAAAGCTGCTGTATCTAGGTGGCTGGTGTGTATTGGATTTCACTGTGACCAGCCCTTATGACCATAGTTATAACCTGGACTCAGCAGCAGGCTCAAATGTACAGAGAAGTGCCTGATTTTTTTAAAACCAAGAACTCCTGATTATAAAATGCTTAGTAACCATCTTGACTGCTTCATCTTTAATTCTATTCATCTCTCTTCTGAAGTGCTTCCTTCTAACCTACCCCTCCCTGATTCCTGACTCCCTAAAGAACTGGTTCCTAGATTGCTATATTTCATGAATTAGTAAAATTTTCCACAGAATGGGGACTGGTCTAGTGATACCAAGTTTTTATTTTTACCAAGTAAGAATCTTAAAAACTTAAAGGAAAGGTCACTGCCTCAGTATTCAAACCACTATATAAAGTTACCTTTACAACAGATTCTCAACATTTCTTTTCTCATTTCCCTTCCACAGAGTAAAAATGCAGTCCAAAATACTATGCACCAGGCCAGTATTTGGGATCCCTGCCCTCCCACCTCCTCAGCACCTGCAGCCCTATTTGCTGTCCACCTCACTGCCTGAGCAAGACCTGGCTTTAAGACAAAGTCTGCTCAGAACCCACAACCTACGGCAGGTGGCAAGCTGACACTTAGGTGTCACTTCTTGGTCCTTGTGCTCACCCTTTTGTTTATGGAAGAAGTACTGGTTACAGGCAAGAAGATAAACTTCTGGCCTCATCCCCCAAAGGAGACCAGTGTAATGACAGCATCACCTTAGCATTAATTCCTTTTTAGTGATGAGTAATATTCCACTGCATGGATACACCACAATTTGTTTTCACATTCATCTGTTGATGGACATTTGGATTGTTTCCAGTTTTTCTGTCTATTATAGATTAAAGCTGCTATTTAACATCCTTGTTGTTTTTCTGTTTTCTGTTTCCTTGATTTCTGCTTTGATCTTTACTATATGGTTGGCTTGGGTTTAATTTGCTCTTTTTTCCCCTTCTTTTTTAATGTGGAAGCTGAAGTCACAGACTGAAGATTTTTCTTTCTATACAGACATTTAGTGCTAAAAATTCCCTAAGGATGCCTTAAGGACATACATGTGTCTTAATTTTCATTCAGTATGAACTACTTTGTAATTTGATTTCTTCCTTGACCCAGGGATTTTTCAGAAGTATATCATTCAGTTCCCAAACATTTTCAGATAGTCCAGATAGCTGTTATTGATTTCAAATTTAATTCCTTGTGGTCAGAGAACATACTTTGTACAACTTAAATTCTTTTAAAGTTATTGAGATTTGTTTTATGGCCCAGAATATAGTCTATCTGGTAAATACTCTGTGTGCACTTGGGGAGAACATGCATCTGCTGTTGTTGGATGGACTGCCAATCAGGTCAAGCTGCTTGACAGCGGTGCTCAAGTCTACTACTTCCTTGCTGGTTTTCCACCTATTTCTATCAGTTGAGAGAGGGGTATTGAAATCTCTGACTATAATCATGGATGTGTCTATTTTCCTTGCAGTTCTATCAGTTTTTGTTTTATGTATTTTGAAGCTCTGTCAATTGTGTGTATAAATGTTTAGAATTATACTATCTTCATTAATTGATCCTTTTGTCATTGTGAGATGATTTTTATCTCTGGTAATATTCTTTACCCTGAAACCCACTTTGTCTGATGTTAATATAGCCACTCCAGCTAACTTCTGACTAGTGTTAGTGTGGTATGTGTGTATATGTATATTGATCTTTTTAAACTTTTTGTGTTATAATTAAGGTATATTGTTCTTTCTAGGCATCATGCAGTTGGCTCTTGTTTCTTCATCATACTGAATCTCTGCCTTTTAATTGTGTGTTTAGGCCATTTACAATTAATGTGTTTATCAATACTGATAGGTTTGAGCCAATCATTTTGCTATTTGTTTTCTATTTGTTCCATCAGTTCTTTGTTCCCCTTTTCCTGCCTTCCTTTGGATCAGTCAAGCATTTTTTATGATCCCATTTTATTTCCTTTGTTGGGCTATTTGCTACAACTCTGTAGTTTTAGTGGTTGCTTTAAGGTTTACAGTATCCATCTTTACCATATTCTACATCTAAGTGAAATTATAACATTTCATGTATAAGAACACTGTAAGAGTGTACTTCCATTTCTTCTTTTGTGGTCTATACATATTTGTTGCCATGAATTTCACTTTTACATATGTTATAAACTTCATAATATATTTTTATTGCTTTTGTTTAATTATAATTTATAAAAATTAAAATAAAAAACATATTTTCTCATGTAATTATTTCCAATGTTCTTCATTCATTTGTGGAGACTCAGATTTTAATCTGGCATAGTTTTCCTTCTCCCTCAAGGATATCCATTAATGTTTTTTATAGTGTGGGTCTGCTAGTGATGAATTATTTCAGCTTTTGTATGTCAGGAATATCTCATTATTTTGCCTTTGTTTTTGAAGATATTTTCACCTGGTAAAGAATTCCAGGTGTATAGTTTTTTCAGTACAGTCATATACCATGTAACATTTTAGTCAATGACAGACTGCATACATGACGGTGTTCCCACGAGATAATGGTGCTAAAATAATTTTAGTGCTCTTGTAACTGTAACATCATACCACAACCCATTGCTCATGTTTGTGATGATGTTGGTATGAACAAACCTACTATGCTGTCAGCTGTATAAAAGTGTACAGCAATGTCCTAGGTCTTCACATTCACTCATCACTCACTCGCTGACTCACCCAGAGCAACTTCCAGTTCTGTAAGCTCCATTCATGGTAAGTGTACTACACCAGTGTATCATTTTTTACCTTTTATATTGTATTTTTACTATACCTTTTCTATGTTTAGATATATTTAGATATACAAGTATTTTGCATGTGCTACAACTGCTCGCAGTATTCAGTACAGTAACATGCTACATACAGGTTTGTAGCCTAGTAGCAATAGTCTATACGATATAGCCTAGGTGTGTAGTAGGCTATACCATCTAGGTTTGTGTAATACACTCTATGATATTCCCATAATGATGAAATCACCGAATGATGCATTTTTCAGAACGTATCCCTGTCATTAAGCAACATGAATGTACTTTCAAGATGTTACTCCACTGTCTGTTCGCTTGCATTTTTCTTTCTGACAAGAACTCTGCTATTGTCTGTATCTTTTTTTTTTTTTTTTTTTAAAGATGAGGTCTCACTATGTTGCGTGGGCTGGGCTCTTAACTCCTGGGCTCAAGAGATCCTCCTGCCTCAGCCTCCCAAGTAGCTAGGACTACAAGCACTCACCACCACGCCTGGCTTGTTGTCTGTGCCTTTGTTCCTGTGTGCCTAACATGTCTTTTTTCCTCTAGTTGCTTTTAAGGTTTTTTTATCATTGGTTTTGACCAATTTGATTATTAAGTGCCTTGGCGTAGTTTGCTTCATGTTTCTCGTGCAGGAGATTCATTGAGCTTCTCAGTAGTGGGTTTATAGTTTTCATTAAGCTTGGAAAGTTTCTAGCTGCTATGTCTTCAAATATTTTCTCTCTCCTCCTTCCTTCCATGGGGACTTGAACTACCCACATAATAGTCTGCCTGATGATGTTCTGCAGCTTAATGACGCTTTTGAAAATTTTTCTGATTTTTTTTTAAAAGAAAGAAGTATTTTAATTACAGAAACTATAACCCTTAGATATGTAAAATCATAAGGAATACATGTGCAATCTATTAGTAATAATAAATAACTTTGGGAAAGTCACACTCTATAATATCAATAAACAGAAATCAATTATATTTCCATATACAGTTAAATCTTATTATTCTTCAGTAGGTATTTCCTAGCAAGTCTCTACAAACACTGAATTGACAAATATTGAACTATTGGTCCTAGCCTAAGTTAGGTTCTTGGGAGCCTCTTGGTTACATTTCCTTCCTCCCTTTCCTTCCTTTTCTTCCTTCTCTTCCTTCCTTCCTTTTCTTTTTTTTTTTTTTTTGCCAGAGTCTTACTCTGTTGCCCGGGCTAGAGTGCTGTGGCATCAGCCTAGCTCACAGCAACCTCAAACTCCAGGGCTCAAGTGATCCTCCCGCCTCAGCCACCCAGAGCACTAGGATTACAGGTGTGAACCACTGCACCCGGCCCCATAACATTTTCCTCAAGTGATTAATATGGAACCTGGTTTTATGTATGTTTCTGATTCTTTTTTTTTTTTCTGCATTTCATGTTTGATAGTTGAATCTTTTCTTCTGCAGTCATTTAATCTGTCATGAATCCCTTTCACCTCACACATTGTGGTCTTCATCTTCATAAATTCACTTTGGGTAATTTTCATATCTTCTGTGACTCAACTTTTGAACACATGTAACACAATTATAATAACTGTTTTAATGTCTTTTTCTGCTAACACTAACATGTGTCAGTTCTGGGTTGGCTTCTACTTACTGGTTATTCTCATTATTGATCATATTTCCCTGTCTCTCTGCATGCCTGGCATTATGGGTTGAATTACGTTCCCCCAAAATTCATATCTTGAAGTCCTAACCCCCAGTATCTCAGAATGTGACTGTATTTGGAGAGAGGGTCTTTAAAAACATAATTACATTAAAATGAGGTCATTAGGGTGGGCCCTAATGTGACTAATCCTTATAAGAAAATCTGGACAGAGACATACAGAAGGAAGACTACATGAAGACACAGGGAGAATGTGGTCATCTACAAGCTAAGGGAGAGCCTTACAAGAAACCAACCCTGCTAACACCTTGATCTTGGACTTGTAGCCTCTGGAATTGTGAGAAAATAAATTTCTGTCATTTAATTTACCCAGGCCTTGTTACTTTGTTACAGTAGCCTGAACAAACTCACACACCTGACCGTCTCTGAATGGATGCTAGACTTAGTGAATTTTACTTTATTGGGTGCTAGGTATTTTTATATTCCTGTTAATATTACCGAGCCTTGTTCCACACTGCAGTTAAGTTATTATGAAAAACTGATTCTTTTGGTTCTTGCTTTTATGATTAGTTAGGTGGGTATGGAGTAGTGCTCAGGCTAGGGCTGATTATTTCCTACTAATTAAGTATGACATTCCTGAGTGCTCTATCCTGTGGATCACGGTCTTGCTGTAGGCAACAGTGACTATTCCCTCTATTCCCTTTAATCTTTTCGAGTAGTCCTTTCTCTGGCCTCAGACAGTTCCTCACATAAAAGTGCAGATCAGTGCTCTCCTAAGTAATTAAGGGGCACCTGCTGCAGATCCCAAGATTTCTCTCTCTCTGCTGCTCTTTCCTCTCTGATATTGTGTCCTATAAACTCTAACAATCTCTCAGCTCCAAATCCACAACTCGGGGAGTTCACCGGGCTCCACAGCTCAGTTTCCCCCTCCCTGAACTGTGCTGTGGAAACTCTCAAGGTAGTCAGCTGGGGCAATTGCAGGGCTCACCTCATTTGTCTTCCACCTCTCAGAGGTTACTGTTCCTTGTTCCTGGTGCCACATGTTTTGAAAACAAATTTTGTTTCAGGTATCTTGTCTGTTTTTGTTGTTGCTGCTATTTAGCTTATTTCAGGGTAAATTCAGTTCCTTGTTACTCCATCTTGGCCAGAATTGGAAGTTCTATATTTCTTTTTAAATGTGTCTATAATTGTGCTTTTCACCAATTCCTCCATTACTGTAACCATCAAAATTGCTGAGGAAAAATGTTTTATTTTATTTCATTATATTCTCTCAGAAGGAACAAATGAGTAAAGCTGAGATTCATTCCCCAAGATCAATAGTTGGATTAAATTCTTCTTAGTTTTTAGGTGTAAAATCCTGACAATAGTGTTCAAAATCTTATTCAAACATAGTCACTATTGAGAACAATTTCACTGTACAGAATTGAAAACTTTAAGGCCTTAATAAAACACACAAGAATAATCCACAAATGTCTCTTTGTTCTCAAAGAAGAAAACAAAAAATCATGAGGATTTTGTTGGCAGAGCTGAACAGCTGGGTGTCCTACTGTGAGAAGGCTTTATTTTCCTGGCAGAAACAAATATTGTACCACTGTGATACAGCTTGTTTTTAAGGGCTTTACACAAGACCACGTTATCTACCTTGCTTTATTTTTCTTTATAGCACTTTACCACCCCTTGAAACTGTACTGTATATTACATGCTACCTTTTTTGCTGTGTTTCTCTTTCATGAGAATGTAAGTTCCACATGGACTGGGACTTGTCCCATTCTTGAGCAATGCTTTAACCACATCCCCTAGCCCTCAACAAAGGCTAAATGAATGAAAAGAATATATTTGTAAAATGAATGGAAGAACATGCAAGCAATACTCTCAATACAGGCCATAGTAATAGTAATTATTGAGAAGCAGTTTCATTTCCTTGATTATCTTTCTCTGTTTTAAATTTTTATTAAGACACTTTATTACTTTGGAATCAGAAAAAAACATTAAACTGTTTGAAAGAGGAATGGAGTGAGAGAGAGATGGACCCTCAGAAGCTGCCTTTCACCATGGCAATGACATCTCCCGGGGTGGCCTCACACCTGGAGATCCCTCCCTGGGCCCTTAAGAATTTCCTTCAATTTTCTCTTGAGGCCCTGGCACTGCACTGGCAGGCCCAGCTGGCCAGTACTAGTGTAACAGTTTCTTTTTTCTGGAACTCTAAGCCAACTATCAAATGTCCTAGAATGGTAGTCTTCTTTTTTTCCTTCCTGTAGGTTCTGCCATGATGTGCCTTGCCAAAGTGTCCTGTGTCCCTAAACTGTGGGAATTTTTCTTATATTTCTAGATAGCTCATTTGGCCAGTGATGTATTTTGCATTATATCCTGTCAATGAAGTGAGAGGCTAAAAGATGAGATACTATCTTAATCCATTTTCTGTTGCTATAACTGAATACCTGAGACCGGATAATTTATAAAGAAAATATATTTATTTCTTACAGTTCTGGAGGCTAAGGAGTCCAAGGATGAGGGGCTGCATCAGGTGAGGGCCTTCTTGTGAGCAGAGATTCTCTGTAGAGTTCTGAGGCTGCAGGGTATCACATAGCAAGGGGACTCATAAGAGAGGGCCAAACTGGCTTTTGTAACAGACCTATTCTCAATAATCCATTAATCCATGAATGGTTTAACCCATTCATGAAGGCAGAGCCCTCATGACCCAATCACCTCCCAAATGTCTCACCTCTCAACACTGCTGCATTGAGGATCAAGTTTCCAACACACAAACTTTTGGGGGACAGATTCAAACCACAGCAGATACTCTGAAGATAAATCAGTACATAAAAATATCAGAGCAACTAATGAGTGTTTAAGAAAGCACAAGAAGATAGCAGGCTAATCGTTTCCAAACCATCCCTGTCTTTTCACTTTGCCATAGGCATCATCAAAACATCGGAGTGTAAAAGCTGATGATTGTCAAGCATAAAAACAGATAGACAACCAACTCCATGAGAACAGGTACTGCCTTCTTGCATCTTTACATCCCCAGTGCCCAGCAGAGCATGCAACAAACAGGAGAACAGTAACTGCTGAATAAAATAACCTATGGACACTTGATGCTGACATGGCCACTTTCGGGCAGGAGCAATGTGACAGTCCAGGACCAGGAATGGCACAGGTCCAGGATGAAAGGGTAGGACATAGCTGTTGTACATGTTATTAGAAGAGAACAATTAAAAGTTAAAAGCCATATCTCTTCTAGGGACCTAAAATGACTGGCTTCAACCCTGAATGTTCTTACCTTCCCTTTACCTTCCCATTATGAATAGTTCAGTCAATATATCCAAATCTGATGTAGAGATTCCACCAGTCTAGTAAGAAATGAAGACAATTTGGACTTTCTTTTCTTTACCCTAAGGCTCTCAGCGCAACTTCTTTCAAGCTTCAAGAACAAATCCTAAATTTCAGCACCCCCAAGATTTGCATGTATTCCTTCGTTGGCAGCCCTTCTCTGCCTTCATCTGTACAAACTGAAGAGTCCTAAATCTCAAATTCTCCCACACTGACGTCCAACTGCGCGCTCTCCTTACTTCCATCCCCAGGACATTTCCATACCTGGTAAACAGATCACATGTAATTAAGACAACTAAGCCCACAAGTACCACCTCAAGACTAATTCTATTTAACAGTGAAGAAACTTAGCAATTTGTCCAAGGTACCCTGAGAGGTAAGAATTCTGCCTTGGTCCTACCTAATCATTCTATTTTGACCTCAGATCATGTGGACCTTTCTTCCACCTCCACCTCAAGCCTGGCTCTAGGCCCCCCATGCAGGGATGTGTGCCAGGCCCTTGTGGGGCTGTTGGCCTCCCGTTCAGGCCTCCCAGAGCAGGACAGCACTCAGCCATGCAGAACATGCCACCTCCTCAGACACAGCAAGTCACAGCTAAAATGATTTCCATTTTTAAAATACGACATGTCAGAAAGATTCCCTGCTAAGCAGTATGACTGTTGATGTTAATGAGAATTTAGCAAATATTACAGGAAGATTCTGAGTCAGTTAAGGATGGAGGGCTCAGACTGAGCCCAACTAGGAAACAGAAAGGGAGAAGTCCCCAGCACCATGCTTTCCCTGTTCCCTTCTGGTGATGGCCTTGCTGCTTATTTCACAGGGACTGTAGAAGCATCCAGAAGAGAACCAGCACATCCCTCCACCCCCAAGTCTACCAACCTACCCATGCCTTTTCCCGCATCCTCAGCCATCCTTCCAGTTTAAGGGGAGCCCTTCCACGCTGCCCTGAGGCACTGGGTCCTGTTCTCACTGCACCCACTCTGTCCCACACACCAGTCTTCCCCTCTCCTGGATTATCCCCAGGAGCACACCAGTGTGTTCTCTATTAATATCACTGATTAGAAAACTCTCCCCCTCCAGCTACCTCTGTCCCCATCTTTTCCCCTTTATAGCAAAAACTCCTTAGAAAAGCTTTCTGAATTCCCTCTCTTCACTTCTCCCTTGAGCCCTCTCCATCAGGTTCTTGCCCCCACCACTCCAATAAGTCCCTGCCATCAACAGTGTTCTCCACGCCACCAAGTCCAGTTGTGCAGATCTCAGCAACAGGCTTTCTTTATGAAGTTGCCTCACACCTTTCCCTGGCTCTGCTCCTAACTTGCCGCCCAGACCTTCTAACTCCTCCTCTGTCCTGACCCCCAAGGGCTCTAGGCACCACCTGGCGGCAGCTGAGTCAGATACAGGCCCTAATCTCTCCCCTGAACTCTATCTCCTACTCCGCATTCCACCAAACTCATTACTTCCCCGGGCTCCAAAAGCACCTGTTGTTTCCACGATCGTCCCCATCTCAGAACCTGGAAACTCCATTCTTCCAATTGCTCAGAAAATAATTTGTGAATGCAGAATTCCATGGGTCTTCTCACTGTTAGGCTTGCTCAGGTTGGGAACCTGGAAAGTATGTATAGGACAGAATGCAGGTAATGGAAAACTTAGTGATCATAAGGCTTGTGAAACAATAGCCGCAGCAGTCCGGAGGTTGTAAATCTAACTCTGACCACAGAGAGCTGCTCAGAAAAAATTTCACCTGTGTGACTATTGGGCATCTACCCAAAGGAACAAAACTCATTCTATAATAAAGACATCTGTACTCGAATGTTTATGGCAGCACAATTCACTACAGCAAGGATATGGAAACAACCCAAGTGCCTGTCAATCCACTCATGGATTAATAAAATTTGGTATATGTATACAATGGAATACTACTCAATTATAAAAAACGACGGTGATCTAGCACCTCTTATATTTTCGTGGATAGGGCTTGAGCCCATCCTCCGAAGTGAGGTAGCACAAGAATGGAAGAATAGGCACCACACGTACTTGCCATCAAATTGGCACTGACTGATCAACACTAAGGTGCTCACACAGAAGTGATATTCTTTGGGGGTAGGGGGCTTTGGGGTGGATAAATGCACAACTAATGGATGCGGTGAGCATTGTAGGGGAGGAAAGAGCACGTCTCAAATCATGGTTTGGATATGGCAAAGTCAAAACATGTAACCAAAATGTTTGTACTCCCATAATTTCCTGAAATAAAAGAAAACATATATGTATGCACATGTGTATACATACATGCATACTTGTATTATTTTTTAAACTAGGAGAAGTGTATGATTAGGATAATAGGCATTATATATAACATTTTATATTTCAGTATTCACATTTTATATTTTTCATATTTTAAGCCCTTAATTTTGAAATAAAAATGTTCAGTTTTCAAAAGAAAAAAAAAATTTCACCCTCCCCAAACTTCCATCCAAATCTCCTATAAAAGCTATTGCTCTCCCCTTCCTGGAGTGGATGCTTTTTTCAGCCTCCACCCATCTGCTCAAATAAACTGCGTTTTGCTACACCTGAGGCTTCGTGTGTCTCCCTCTGGCTCCTAACATTCACCTCCATGGCTACTGCCCTGGCCCAAGCCCCTGTCAACTCTTTCTTGACTGGATGACTCCTTCAGCCCCTAGCTGGTCTCCCTGCTTTCCTAACCCTCAGTCTGTTCTCGTCACAGTCAGAGTGACAGGTGACACATACATCATATCATGCCATTCCTCTGCTTTAAAGCTGCCAGTAGTTTCCATTCACATGTTTCCCTGAGAAGGGCCTCCTGCCTACACAGACTGTACACACACCACCATGGGGCCTCATCTGTAGTGGCTCCTTTACTGGCTCTATGTTCCCCCTTCACACTCTGAGCACCTGGCACATCATGTATTTCTTTGCTTGTTATCTGTCTCCCGTCACAGAACATAAAGTCCACCAGATCACTGCTATAGCCTCAGCATTCACAAGTGTTATTTATTGGACATAACAGGTACTAAACTTTGTTAAATGACTCAAAAAAAGTGTTGAATGTCCAACAGTATTGTTTAAAATGCTCTAATACCAACAGATATGTTAACTGATGAGATAGACTCTATATGCACTATGACTGGCTGAGAAGCCAAACTAAAATTGTTTGGGGGCAGAAAAGGGAAGAAGTAAATCCTTTTTGACATGAGCTAACAAAGCTTTCTTAGTACTGTCATCTCATAATATTAGTGATGATAATAATAAGAGGTGTTCACACTAGAAGACACCACTGACTGTATGCTAACCGTGTCCCAGGAACTTTCCACACACCAGGGCCTCACCACAATCCTACAGGGAAGACATTCTTATCCCCCTATCACAGATGAAGAAACGAACTCGGAAAGCTCACCCCAAGCCACAGAATCTGAAAATACTCACTTGAGCCCCCCATTCTCCATGCAAGCTCTCCTTTCCAATACTAAATCATACTACAGTGGGGGCCAAGCCGAAATGGGAGATCCTTCTGCTAATGAGACATTCCAGCCCAGGCATCCTGGCTCTCCTTCTTCCCTGTGTTGTTTGTCTCCCTCTGTCCTGCCTGACACTCCAGACCCTGGTCCTCAGTTTAGTATGAGACAAATGACTTACCCACTCTCCATGCTGAAAGACCCTCTGGCAAAGCACAAACCCATCAAAACCTACGTTCTATGGAATCATCTCTGGGCGAACAGTGTTGACTTAATCTGTCAGCTTTCAAGATTATATTTCAATAAACACTTTCCCTGTAGATTTCACTGTGGAAGGAAAAGTGCATCAATGGGAAGAGGAGCAGGAGTCTGGAATGGGGTCCTGTCTCCATCACTGTAAACCTAACAAAGTGACCCACTTTCCATGTCTCTTTCCAAGACTATCTCCCTGAGAGTGTCCCAGGAGTTTTCAGCCTGCTCAAAGATCTCCCACAGTTCAGATCTGTCTGCCAAAGTCAGTGCAGAAGGTAGACACTCCCTTGAGAAGGGAGGGTATGTGTTGCCTGAAAGGAACTGGGAACCAAGCAGAGATACAGGACACAGAGCCCCAACAAAGCCAGAGGCAGTGGTGAAGCACCCCAATGTTCCAGGTCCCTGGCTGGAGTGTAGCTAAGATCCACCAAATCGAGAAGAGGCAGACCCAGCTGGGGGCTGCAGTTCAGGGGCCATAAACAAAGCCTGTCCCATTCCTTGTCACAGTCCTGGCACAGACTGTACTCTGGGCTGAGTGGAACAAGAAAAGAGATGGGAAAAGCAGACTTTAACCACAAAAGCTAGCTCAGAACTCACTCTCATCTTCCTAATCTGTAAAGTAAGGGTGAAGACATACCACACAGACACGCTTGAAGGGTGAGCTTGATGTTAAACGTCAGGAAGGCTGACGTTGAAGGAGACAGGCATCACCCTCAGCCAGCTGCCCTTCTCGGTTATGGTGAAGCCATTAGCAGCCTTGGATGAAGTCCTTCCTTTGAGCTAAGGAAGAACCAAGGGTGATGACTATGTTCTTTGGTATTTCATGTGAGGGTAAGCTGACTACAAAACCTCCCATGTAGCCCACTGATCTCCATCAATTTGGCGTATCTGGCCTGCGGGTTGGGACTAGAAGGATAGACTAGTTGACTAACATACACAGGCCTTGTACATCTCATGACTGCCTGCTCAGGGTCCAAACTAGACTGCCTTCAAAGCACGTTTCTGAGGATTTTGTGAAAGGCCTACAAAGTCCCTCGTTTGCCCAGCACCTCCTCATACCAGACATCATGCAAAGCAAACCTAGTATCTAGTTCCTCTTCTCAAGTACAGAGTTGATACATGAATTAGATAAATATTTATCTTTACAATTACCCTTTAGCCCAGAAATTAAAAAAAAAAAACACCAAAAACTACACACGTGCACATGTACATACAAACAAAAAATACCCCATGACAAACAAAAAACCAGCTCCCCTTTTCTGGAAAGACTGGAAGATCTGGCCACTCTGGGGCCACATTCCTGCCAGGAAGCAACAAGATAGGGCGGGTGGCTGCTGCTCCTTCACACAGAACATTTTCTCTCCACTTCACAGCCCTCAGCATCCCCCTGGTTTCCCAGAACAAACAAATATTTTCTTGGGGCCGGGGGAACTATATATACACATATATATTTTAACTTCAGTGTATGTGTACATACAAGATATATCCTTGGCCGGGCGCGGCGGCTCACGCCTGTAATCCTAGCACTCTGGGAGGCAGAGGCGGGTGGATGGTTTGAGCTCAGGAGTTCGAGACCAGCCTGAGCAAGAGCGAGATCCCGTCTCTACTAAAATTAGAAAGAAAAATTAATTGGACAATTAAAAATATAAATAAAAAATTAGCCGGGTATGGTGGTGCATGCCTGTAGTCCCAGCTGCTTGGCAGGCTGAGGCAGGAGGATCACCTAAGCCCAGGTGTTTGAGGTTGCTGTGAGCTAGGCTGACGCCACGGCACTCACTCTAGCTTGGGCAACAAAAGCAAGACTGTCTCAAAAAAAAAAAAAAAAAAGATATATCTTTGACTAGCCTACATCAAGGAAAAAAAGGGAAGGAAAGCCTAAGTACACAAAATAGAGAACCAGACTAGAGAAACAGCCCCAGATACAGAGAAAAAAGCTGAATTAAGTGGATGGTTTTCTATGAACACATAAATCACCAAAATTGAACCTGGAAGGAGACAGCAAACCTAAACGGGCCAATGACTTAGACGAAACTGTAATAGTTATGAGAGTGCTATATTTTAAAAAAGCACCAGGCTTAGACAGTTTTACAGGGGAATTCTACCAAATTTTAAAGAAACAAGTAATTTCAGAAGTATTTAAACTGGCTAAATCGGAGAGAGAAAACTTCTATAAAGCTATAGAAAATACTAAAACAACTTGATAAAAATGGCATTAAAAAATTATAGATTATGCTCACAAATGATATAAAATTTCTAAATAAAATATTAATAAAAAGAATCTGGCTATACAATAACAGAGTTCATCCCAAGAATACAATGATGATTTGATAATATAAATCTATTACTATAACTCAATATATTAACAGGTCAAAGGAGAAAATCTCTATGATGATTCCACATAAAATGGCATTTCAAAAAATTCAACCACCATTTTTGATTTAAAAAACAACATAAGCAATAAATCCCTTAATAAAATAACTACCATGGCACTTAATGACAAAAACACAAAAAGCATTCTCATCAAAGTCAGGAACTAGCCAAGAGTACCCAGTGTTGGCCCTGTTATTTAACTTTGTTCTGGAAATGCAATGCAATCAGAAAACAGAATGAAACAAGAGACATAAAAATCAGAAAACACGGGACAAAATTCTTATTGTTTGCAACTGATATGATAGTATACCCAGAAAACTCAAGAGAACCAATGGCAAAAACTATTAGAAACTATAGGATTAATTAAATTTTGAGTTACAGAATTACAACAAATAGAGCTGGGCATGGTGGCTCATGCCTATAATCTCAGTCCTGAGACTGAGGTTGGAGTTTGAGACCAGTCTGGGCAACACAGTGAGACTCCATCTCAACAAAAAATGAAAAAAATTAGCCAGATGTGGTGGCACATGCCTGTAGTCCCAGCTACTCAGGAATCTGAGGTAGAAGGATTGCTTGAGCACAGGAATTTGAGGTTGCTGTGAGCTATGATTGCGCCATTGCACTTTTCAGCCTAGGTGATAGAGTAAGACCCTGTCACTGTCTCTCTTAAAAAAAAAAAGAAAAAACACTACGAGTATTATTAAATACAACTAATAAGAATATGGAATAAAGGATCCTATTTTCAATAACAAAAAAGGTAAAACTAGATATAAATTTAAGAAATATACAGGATTTCCAAATATAACTATAAAAAAGACATTTGAGACCATTTGGGAAATGTGTATATGGACAACATATGATATAATATTAATATTAGATAAATTGATTTTGCTAGATATAACAGCATCGAGGTTATATATATTTCAAAAAAGCCTTATTCAAGATACACTGTGAAGTATTTATGGATGAAATAATTTGTTTTAAAATATTCAAATCCCCTACCCTACAAAAAATGGAGGAGAGGAAGGATAGATGATTCAAGATTTGTCAATGGAAAAAAGACCAAACTCTGTAAAGTAATTTTAAAGAGATTTACTCTGAGCCAAATTTGAGGACCATGACCTGGAGCCACGCCCAAGAGGTCCTGAGCAGTGGACTCACTGTGGCTGGGTTACAGTTTGGTTTTATACATTTTAGGGAGACAGGGGTTACAGGTGAAGTCATAAATCAATACGTGGGAGGCATACATTGGTTTGGTCTGAAAAGGTGGGCCATCTCGAAGCGGGGGGCTTACAGGTTATAGGTGGGTTAAAAGATTCTTTGGCCTGTAATTGGTTAAAGACATGAAGCTTTGTCTAAAGGCTTGGAATGTTTTAACATAAGGAGCTCTTTATCAGAGATAAGCCACTGGACATAGATTTGTTGT
>CAUYSK010045475.1:0-41874 GCA_963575035.1 Avahi laniger | reverse complement strand
TGGAAAGAAATTAATTGGACAACTAAAAAATGTATACAAAAAATTAGCCGGGCATGGTGGCACATGCCTGTAGTCCCAGCTGCTCAGGAGGCTGAGGCAGGAGGATCGCGTGAGCCCAGGAGTTTGAGGTTGCTGTGAGCTAGGATGATGCCACGGCACTCACTCTAGCCCAGGCAACAGAGTGAGACTCTGTCTCAAAAAAAAAAAAAAAAAAAAAAAATGAGCTATCGCCTGGGTATGGTGGCTCACACCTGTAATCCTAGTACTCTGGGAGGCCAAGGCGGGAGGATTGCTCAAGGTCAGGAGTTCGAGACCAACCTGAGCAAGTGCGAGACCCTGTCTCTACTAAAAATAGAGAGAAATTAGCTGGACAATTAAAAATATATAGAAAAAATTAGGCAGGCATGGTGGTGCACGCCTGTAGTGCCAGCTACCCAGGAGGCTGAGGCAAAAGGATCGCTCGAGCCCAGGAGTTTGAGGTTGCTGTGAGCTAGGCTGATGCCATGGCACTCTAGCCCGGGCAACAGAACAGAGTGAGACTCCATCTCAAAAAAGAAAAAAAAGAAAAAGAAAACAAAAAAAATTAGCTATCAAGCCATGAGAAGAGATGGAAGAACCTTAAATTCATATTACTAAGTGATAGAAGCCAGTCTGAAAGGCTTCCTACTGGGTGACTCCAACTATATGACACTTTAGGAAAGATTCCCAGGGATAAGGGAGGAGGGAAGGGTGATAGGCAGAGCACAGAGGATGCGGAGGGACAGTGAAACTATTCTGTATGATCCTGTGATGGTGGATACCTGTCATCGTACGTTCGTCCAAACCCACAGGATATGCAACACCAAGCATGAAACCTAATGCAAGCTACGGACTTGGGGTGATGACGACGAGTCAACGTGGGTTCGTCCACTGTAGCCCCTCTGGTGCCGGAAGTTGGTAGTGGGGGAGGCTGTGCATGTGGGGGAGGGGGGGTATGGGAACTTCTATACTTTCCACTCAACTTTGCTATGAAACTAAAACTGTTCTAGAAAAATAAAGTCTGTTTCAAATTTTTTTCCTAAATAAAGTATTGTACTGATAGATGCTGCAACATGGACGAACCTTGAAAACATTGTATTAAGTGAAAGAAATAGTCACAAGAGGCCAAAGTTGGTCTGACTTCATTTATCTGAAATGGGCAGAAGAGGCAAATCCACAGAGACAGAAAGAAGACGGTGGTTGCCCGGGGCAGCGGGGAGGGGAGATTGAGGAGTTACTGCTAATGGGTATGGAATTTCTTTGGGAGGTTATGAAAGGTTGTAGAACTGGATAGTGGGGATGGTCGTACAAACTTGTGAATATACTAAAATCCATTCAGTCGTACCTTTGAAATTGTATAGTATTTGAATTATAACTCAATGAAGCTGTTACATTAAAAAACAAAAACAGTGGCTCACGCCTGTAATCTCAGCACTTTGGGAAGCTGAGGCGGTAGGACTGCTTGAGGCCAGGAGTTCAAAACCCTCCTGGGAAACAAAGTGAGACCCCTGTCTCTGCAAAAAAAATTAAAAATTAGCCGGGTGTGGTGGTGCATGCCTGTGGTCCCAGCTACTCAGGAGGCTGAGGTGGGGGGATCATTTGAGCCAGGAGTTCTCAAGGTTACAGTGAGCTATGATTATACCACTGTATTCCAGCCTGGGTGACAGAACAAGCCCCTGTCTCAACACACACACACACACACACCCCTAGACTATGGTACTTTGTCATGACAGCCAAACTAACTAAAACAACGTGCTTGTTGAGTCCCTGTCGTCAATTCTTTTGGACCTATACCTCTGAATTTCTGGGTCATAGGGCAATTTTGTGTTCCACTTTCTGAAGAACTGTGTGGGTCCTTTCTCTAATTCACTCAAAGGCACTGTCCAGGTGGGCACAGCGGCCCTGCCATGAGGGTCCCACAGTCTTCAGGGCTCACACCCACCCAGCCCTCGCCAGGTGCCTGGCCCGGGGCTGGGGTCCATAGGTGTAGCTTCTTCCCACTCTCACAGCTGTCACCCCAGCAAGAGGCAGCAGATGGGCTCAGAGAGGGGCAGTGACCCACCCAGTCACACAGCAGTAAGTGGAGCCCAGCCTCGAGCCCAGCCTGCCCGGTTCCCAAATCGGTGCTCTCGAACATCGCGCCATCGGGCAGGACTGTCAGTCGTGGTGCTATGCAGACGGTGGGACACCCCCATCCCCACCCACTTGGGAGGCTGGAGGCTGGATGAGGGCTCCCTTCAAGCAGGATGTGGCCACATGACCCCCATCCATCATCTGTCATCTGTCACCCCTCATCTGTCAGCCGCAGGGAGCTGGGGGTAAGATCAGAAAACGGGACCATCGGTACTACTGTCCTCCAGCCCTGCCCCCAGCCCAGAGCGGGGCCCGGGGGTCTCTGTGGGGCAGCTTTGCCGATGAGAGACCTGCCCTCGCTGGAACCTCTGGCCACCATTCTGAGCGAGAGGGGGGCTGGGCCTTTCCTCCCAGGCCTGGGGCCACCACCTTCTGCATAGTCAATTATTGATGCGGCCTCTGCAGCCAGGGAATCCCAGTGGAGTCTCCTGGCCGCTGGTCCGGCCTTCCCAGAGAGCGAAGGGGCTGGGACAAGATGAGCTTGCTCCTGGGGGATGGCCAGTGAGATGGTCCAGGCTGCGGCTTCCAGCACTCAGAGGTCCAGAGCACCCTCAGGCCGGGGTGCCACTCACCTGTGGGGAAAGAAGGAGCCCCGGGTCTGCTTTGCCTCTGACCACCCTCCGTGAGTCCTAGAAGACCGGGGTGAGCCTGTGGAGAGCAGCTCATGGGCAGAAGCCCAGCGCCTGGTCCCACTCTTGCTCCCGCCTGGGCACGGGCTCAGAAAGGTGTCTGGTGGCCATGAATGCCGGGGAGGCACTGGACGAGGGGGAGGAGGCCAGGAAGGATCTGCACTGCCTGGAAGGAGGTGTGTGACAGTCACACATCCCAGCTGCCCATCAGCTTCCCTCAGGGGAAGGCCTGACATAAGGGAGGTGACATTGGGAGGGCACAGCAGATGCAGAGGAGCCTGGGAGCTGCTGGGAGGGTGTCTCATCTCATGCAGTGCCTGAAGCTACCCGGTCTCCAGGAGCCACTTTTCCTGCAGGAGAGGAGGGGCCCCCTCTGAGCTGAGTGTTTCTTCTGAAAGCCACTTCCCCCATGCCTTCTCTCATTCGCCTGGGCCCCCTGGATTGCCGTTCCCCTCTGAAGTCCTCTATAGGCCCCAAATTCCTTGTCTACCTGCCAGCGTCTTCAGGGGCCCGGAGGACCAGAGTTGGAGGGAACTGCCTCCCAGTCCAGCCCTGCCTGTGTGGCCCCAGGGTTTGCACCCCTTGCCTAGACACGTTGACACCTGCCCTGTGGGCTGTGGAAGGAATAAATGGGAGACTGCAGAGGGCCAGGCTGGGAAGGGGGCTCTGGGAAGGCTGAATGGATGAAGGAGTAAGAATTAATAAATGAGTGAACCTGTGAATTTATTTATTTATTTTTGACAGGGTCTGGCTGTGTCATCTGGGCTTGAGTGCCGGGGCATCATTATAGCTCACTGCCACCTCCAACTCCTGGGCTCCAGTGATCCTCCCACCTCAGCCTCCCAATAGCTGGGTCTACAGGCATGCACCACCACGCCCAGCTAACTTTTCTATTTTTAGCAGAGATGGGGTCTTGCTCTTGCTCAGGCTAGTCTCGAACTCCTGACCTCAAGCGATCCGCCCACCTTGGCCTCCCAGCATGTTAGGATTACAGGTGTGAACCACTGTGCCCAACCTGAACATGTGAATTTAACCAATCTTCTGTCTACTGCTATGTTCAGTTACCTAGATCGTAGGTAACATTAGCTCTCCTGGGTTAAGATGCCCCACGTCCCTCCAGAGAGTGATGTTCGTCTGGGAGGGGTCCCCATCCCACCCCCCAGGCTGAAATGGATCCTGGGGGCCTCCCCTCCACTTCAGAGGCCAGAAGCAGGACTAGGAGGAGGGCCGGGCCGGGGCACCCAGAGATGAGGTCGAAGGAGGCTGAGTGTGCCCTGCTCTGGTCTCTGTGGAGCCTGCAGCAGTGGGGCTGGGGGGACTCACTGTGGGGGTGCGGGGAGCAGGCTGTGACAGGGAGGGCTCGGCCGGGGGACACTGAGGAGGGCTGGGTGTGGTTGGGGCCATGCAAATAAACTGCTTTTCGGGGTTACAACCCTAGGTGGCAGGGGACTGAGACCACATGACTGAGGAACACAGCGCCCCAGGGGCAGGGCCACCAGGGTTCCCACTGGGGTCAGAGGCCAAGCAGGGGCAAGGGCAGAGGAGAAGGTGCTTACATGTGTCCTGTCTTTTCAGCTCTCTGCACCTGGGTCTCCTTACCTGTTAGCGGGGACAGGGCAGTTGTGATGGCCGGCCCACGGCACCACTGTGATTAAATGAGCTTCCCCTGGAGTACTTTGCTGTACACAGGCCTGGCAGAGTGGGTGCCCTGTAAGTGAGGGTTCTTGCTACTGCGCTCCACTCCTGGATGACCTCTGCTTTTGGGGATTCTGGTCCAGAATTTCCACCAAAAGTGGGTTCAAGCTGATGGTGGTGCTTGCTGGGGTCAGGGATTAGGGGTGGGCCTAGCCCTGACCTCTTCCCTTGGGGAACCGAAGTGTAAAATACCAGCTGTTAGCAAGGTCACATGAGCCGGCACCATGTGACTAATTGCTCATTCATTCGGATGCTTACTTGGTGGGCTGGTGCTGGGGACACAGTGGTGAAACAGGTCATCACAGCCACCAGGACAGTAAGGGGAGAATGGTAACTTCAGTGATGCCTCAAGGATGACCAGGATCAGGATAAAGGGTGACCCAACCCAGCTAGAGAGGCCAAACCAGACTTCCCTGAGGAAGCTTCTTCCACAATGAGTTCCTGGGCAAGGGTTGGAGCAAGGAGCTCTCTCGTGGCAAGAAAACTGTCCCCTTGCTTCTGGACAAAGGGGAGAAGTAGTTCCCTATATTGGTCCCCAAAGCATGAAGCCTCCAGCTATTCACCCTCTTATGAAGTCCCCTCCCACACTGACTCTGAGCTTTGGCCAATGGGACGTTTGGCCAAAACGTCCCATTGTAGCAAGTACGATGCAAATGGAGGCTTGACAAGCACTTACGTATCAGGGCTTATCTTTTGGAACATCCCTGCTTGGAAACCAGCCACCATGCTGTGAGGAAGCCCAAGCTGCCGTGTGGTGAGGCCCTGCTGAGCATCCACGTGCCAGTCATGTGAGTAAGGCCATTTTAGACCCTGGGACCGTCCTCCCACAGCCCCGGCCTCTAACTGTGGAGCAGAAGAGTAAAATCACAGACTCATGAGAAATGACAAATGGTTGTTACTTTAAGAAATGAATTTTTGGGGTGGTTTGCTATGCAGCAGTAAATAACCAAACACCCACCCTTGCCCTCTACGTCCCACGTCTAATCCATTCCTGTGTGCAGAACGTCTCTACCTGGCATGAGGCTCCTTCCGCAGACCTGCCCAGCTTTGCCCTGGAATTCTCTGTTGCTGGCTTCTGCCAAGCTCCTCCCAAGACCAGAAGATAAACAGCCTTCACTGGCTGATGTCCCATGAGGGTCTTGGGGTCAGACAGGACTTCCAGAGTCTGTGAGTGAGTGATGAGGCACAACTGTCTCTGCCACCGAGGAGAGCGAAGCACAGAATTGCTCGCCAGGCGGTGCGCATCGTGGGTCAGAGTGCTATGTGTCTGCGGGGAGCATGTCTTGCTCGAGTAATCTTCCTGCCTCCCTGAGACATCTACTGGGCCCCTACTGTGGGCCCTTCCTCCTGGAAGTGCTGGGGGGATAGCAGAGGTGACAAGGTCACCAACCTGGTCTTCGGGGTCCCACAGATCGGTGGGGCACAAAGCCAGACATGGTCAATCACACCCAGGGTGGCAAGTGCTGTGAGAGTCATGGGGGTGCCCACAAAGGCCTCCCAGAGTAGGGCTCATAAGAGGGGCAGGGCAGCCCAGGCAGAGGGCCTGGCACCTGCAGAGACTCCATTGTGACCAGGGATGAAAGCTGGGGCACAGGGCCCCATGGGGTGCTGGGCTGGGCCAAGAATTGATAGGAAAGGACCTGCTTCAAGGTGTGCCCAGCAGGAGAGAAAGACAAATGAATTATAAACAAACAGATGGACAGAGAGCAGGGAAGGGGCCAGGGGAAGAATGAAAAGATGTTTCTGAAGCACTTGGACTTGGTCACTGTGGTCACTCGCTGTGTCCTGGCTGCAGGGGTCTGCTTCCCTGGGCCCACAGGACCAGACCAACCTGCCCAAATTTCTCTGCCCCAGAAATTTCCTGCAAAACGTTGAGGGTGGAGGGAATATCTCTGTTGACTCCTTGTATCAAAGTGAGGGTGTGTGAGCCACACTGAAGCAATTCCCACAGAGAAGATGCTACATCAACTCAGGGCGGGGGACAATGCAGCCCTTGCATGTCCCTGGAGGGCTTAGTTTCCTGTCCTCCCAGGCCAAAGATCGAAATCAGAGAGGTCATGACTCTGCCAGTCTGGGCCTGCAGGGACCAGCTGATGTGTCTCGGAGGGTAGCACCAGGAGAGTTCCATAAAGGACCATGCACAGAGGTGTGGGTGTACACCAGACAGCGCAGTTCAAGCTCAGGGCTGGTCACAGCAGGACCACATGTCCCCACCCCCCTCAACGTCCTTGGGCCTGAAGGGACAAGGGAGGGAGCCATGGACAGCGCTGGCCCCCTGTGGCCCAGCTCTCCCACCCTGTGAAGCTTTCTGTGATGCCCTGCATGCCGGGTCCTCCCTAACGCACCCCTGATGCCATCTGCACCCCCACGGACTGCATCTAGTGGACCAGGCTGGGGGCCACAGTCCAGAGAAGGGCCTGGCAAGGCCCCTTTTGGAAATCCTGAGTGTGCACAGCTCTAAGTACCAGGATGGCCACTGCAGTACCATGGGTAAAAGCTAAAAGCTTGATACAAACTGGATGACATATACAGCAGGTCGAATGAAGGTGACCTCCCATCCACGAAGGAAAACTGGCCACTGCTAAAGGAACGCGTAGGCTCTGTGTGTGCCACAGGGGAGGGTCCGGTGGCAGCTCCCTAAGAAGGCAGGCTGCCGGGCAGTGTGTACGCACGGCGTCATGCTAGTGAAACGACAAACGAGCCAATAACATTGCAGGGGGGTTTCCACTCTGTATTTTATATGCTTTGTACTGTCTTGTTTTACAGGAAGCACACGACTTTAAAAGCAATTTGCATAAAGAAATGTTTTATATATGTAAAAAAAAAAGAGAGCTAAAAATACAGTGAAGGAGGAACGAACAGGAAGAGATGCCAGTGTTTTTCACTAACTGCTATTTGGCGATTGCTGTGCAGTGACGAATATTTGCGGGGCACCTGCAGCGTGCCAGGCACTGGGAGGATGGCGCTGACCTGCAGGCTGCCTGCAAAGTGCTCACCATCTACAGGAAACAGGTGGGGACGCTGGACATACCCACCCGCCTATGGCACAAGGTGGGTGGGGAGGAGAGGGCATAGCCAGGGTGACAGGACCATGGGGCTGGTTCACAGTGGTGAGAAGACCTTGTGGACAAGCACTCTGGGCAGCGGGTGCTCCTGTCTGCTCTGTGTGCAGGAGGAAACAGTGGAGACGGGAACATGCTAGACTCCGGAGGCCTCCGGAGCCTCCAAAGAAGTGTGGACACCATTACACAGGGCCTAAGGGACATGCAGGCCAGAGGCGGAGAGGGATGGGGAGGCGGCAGTGAGCACGGGCCTGGCATGAGTGCCAGAGCAGGGCAGTGCCACGCTCAAGGGCTGCAGAGTGAGTTACCCCAGGGTGGCTGTGCAGCCCTCCTCCTGCAGCAAGGCCAGGAAAATTCACCATCCAGATGCCTATTCTGCCCGGGGCCGCCTAGAGCCTTGTGGCAGAATGACAGTGGACAGCGAGGCTTGGAGCTCCAAGGCCCAGAACTACAAGCTTCCTACAGACAACAGAAAACTTGAGGGGGGGATGGCAGGTGGGTTCTCCCTCAGGTGCCAGGTTTGACGAGTGCAGGTTGCCTGGAACACGTGATGAGGAGGGCTGTGAGGCCACACCCAGGATGGCTGGGAGAGGTGCTGGGGTCAACTGCTGATAGGGGCCATGGGCGAAGGGTATGGGCCTGGGCAGTAGCATCCCTAGTTAGCAGTCCTGAGGCCTTTTAAGGCCAAGGGAGACCTTCTGACGACCCTGCAGGTGGGACCAGCCTTTCAGGGGATCACTGCAGTGCCCCCACCAGCCAGGCAGTGTGGGACCCCCAGGCAGCCAGTGGGAGGCCTTTCCTGGCTCCACGACCTGCTAAAGAGAAGTGGCCGAGCCCTGAGGCTCTGCACATTGGGTGGGTGAAGGGCCCAGAACACAGGCCCTCCACACCTCAAGGGCAGACACGCTGCAGAGCTCGGCCTCCACGTCACCCCTCCACAGGTTCAGAAGTTGCTTTCCGTGAGCGTGGGGGGTACAGAGGCCTCTGATGCAGGGCCCAGCTAACAGCAACCCAGGGTAGAGAGCCCCCTGCCCTCCGGGCTCTCAGGTGAACTTCCCTTCATTCCTGTAAGGAGGGGAAAAGTAATCCAGCATCAGCTAAGTGGCAGGGGCCACCCCAACCCTGACAGCCAGAGCTGTGAACGTGGCCTATAGGTCAAAGCCTAGATGACTTGGCACAGGCCAAAAGGCCTGCGGTGCATTCTGGGTGGTAGAACAGAGTGGGCAAAAGCACAGACTGGAAGAGCCAGAGCCAGGTCATGTCTGCGGAGCCTAGGATGCCTAGCCGGCCGCGAGGAAGCTGTCAGGAGGGCCCAGGAAGGTATCTGAGTGGGGTCAGGGAGGCTGCAGGCCTGAAGGCAGGGTGACACTCAGAGAGGAGCATCAAAGGACAACAGAGGGAGGAAATGGCAGGGTCACAGGTGACAAGAGAATGGTGGATGTGGATTTTAGGCCATGAGCCTGCTCCCCAACCCAACCTAGCCACGCCTGTACGCACGGATGAGGTCTCCGTCGCCGACCTGGAGCTGGGTGCTGCTCCGCCTCTCCAGGTCCTGCAGCACCGAATGCTCGAACGACAGGGCGGCTACACGGCTGAAGAACGCCTTCACGTTCTCCCCTGTGGGCCCACGAGACAGCCATGACCCATCTGCCTCTGCCCTTGCCCCTGGTTGCATTTGGTGCAAGAGCCAGGGCGGCCCACCCTGAGGCTGGCTCAGTGCCCCTCCCAGAGCACCCCTGACAGTTACAGTAAGCGCAGGAGGGAGAAGTCCCACCCACCCGTGTTAGACAGGGCCTGCCAGCCCGACCTCCCACCTGGCTCCATCCCACTCCCACCCCGGGTGACCTGCCCAGGCCGCTCCCTCAAACCTCTGAGCCTTCCTTTCTCAGCATCTACTCTTCCAGTCAGCTGCTACTGAGCACCTGCTATCGGCCAGGTGCTGGGACGTGTGGAGCTCAGGACAGACATGTGTCTCTGCTCTCCTGTCACTTTCGATAGCTGCCCAACGGGGCCATGAGGATTAATGCGCTCCCACAAGGAGCCTTTGTGCATCCTCTTCCAGGGGGAAGCAGCTGCCCATCGGCGAGCAGGCTGGGCTCCAGCCCCCAACATGCACACTGCACACTGCCGTTGCGCAGCTAGCAACCTCAACATCTGCATGGGCAGGCCTGCTTGGCCCACAGCAAGCTGTCTGTAAACTGTTACTCTGACAGGGGAGGAAGGGACACTGGGCTTCTCACAGGGCGGAAGGGACACTGTCGGGAAGGGCAACAGAGGGCACCAGGCATGGCGCTGGAAGGTGTTTGCGTTGGGCTGGGGGTGGCATGACCCTCAGTGCTCACTCCATCCTTGGCCTGACATTCACTGTCCCCTCTTGCCTGGGGCAAGGACTACTGGGCCTGATTCCCAAGTCTGCAGAGCCCCAGGGGCCCGCTGCGTGCTTAGCACCGCACGTTGTTTCATTTCACCCCCCAACGACCTGTGTTTTCAGCCTGCTCTTTGCGTCTCTGCATTTTCTAATTTTTCCTCAGTAAGCATGTGTGGATTTTTGTGATTTAAAACATGGTTTTTCATCAACAGAAATGAGAGGGACAGCTTCAGCCCACTTCCCAGATGAGGGGACTGAGGCTTGGAGATATTGGGCATCTTGCCAGGGGCTGGGGGCCCAGCGTTGCCGGGGGCAGACTGGGTGGGGAGTGGGATGGGTGAGAGATGGGGGCCACAAGCCACGGTGACACCCAGGAAAGAGCAGGAGCACCCCCTTACTGGGCCCTTCTGCATGCTGGGCGGTGTCACACACCTGGCATCTGAGGGGCAAGGGCAGGACGGTGCAGTGGTCACAGGTGTTTGGATCTCGGCCCTGTCACCTCTTCCCTGTGTTCCTGGAAGTGACTTCACAAGGATAAAAGGAACCTGCCTCACAGGTGGTGTGGGGGTTGCCTTGGAGAACATGCCAGCACGGCACGGGGCCAGGGTCGCTATTCCTATCCATGAGGCAGGTCTCCCAGCCTGCTAGAGATAAGGGGCCTCCTCTCAGGCAACAGAAGGCACTGCCAGTCACCAGCAAGGCTGGGCTGTGACGCCAGCATGCGCAGGGCCACAGAAGGAAAAGCCTGGCCTGAGAGCAGCACTCTGGCCCCACCACGGCGACAGCCCGGGCCCCACTCACCGGTCTTGGCGGACACCGACCAGTACTCAGCCTGCATCTCGTTGGCCAGGTGCACGGCCTCCGCTTCGGCCTGCTCACACGCTGCCCCTGACTGCAGAAGGGCCCTCGCTGACCCAGTGATCGGCCCTCCTGCAGGGAGGCCCCTGGGGGTAGGCAACTGCCCGCTTCCCACTGTGCCGCCTCCCCTCCTCCCTCCCTCCTCGAACGTGGGCCGAAGGTGGAGGCATTCCCCACTCTCCTACCCAAAGCCAGCCAGGCCTCCCGCCGCTCTGCTCACCAGAAGGTCCTTCTTGGTTCCCACGAGGAAGATGAAGCAGGAGCTCGCTGCGTTCTCCCGCAGTGCGTCCGCCAGCCACTGCCTGGAGTGCGCGGGGGAGACAGGCTGAGAGACGCCACCCACCCACCCCCAGGGCTGGGACCACTAGGCCGGGAGGTGCAGGGAGGGGGCCCTGGCCCACACTGGCTGAGCAGGACGCTGGTCCCACAGAAGGGCCCTGGCTGGACAAGAGGGGGTGGGACTACGAGAGCACCGATCGGGGCAGTGAGGACCCCACCCTGGCCCTGGTTCTGCCCGCATCCGGTGAGACCTTGGGTGAGTTCCGCACTTTTATCAACGGGAGTGATCACACCCGCCTCCCTCATAGGGTTTGGAAGCTACTGGATGCGAATGCCCCAGACAAAGGTAAGGTGAGAGGGCTTTGGTCCATCAGCTGGATGGCTCCCGGCAGAAGCATGATGGCCTCCCGGAATTGGTCACATTGCCAGTTCTCTCTGAACAAGACAGCAGATGCCAAGTTCATGTCCCTTCATGTCCCTAGACTGGCCAAAACATTTTCAGGGCCCAGAGCAAGGTGACCATGCGGGGCCCCTCATTCAAAAATTATTAGGACTTCGAGATGATGACAGCAGAGTATTAAAGCAAGTGCGGGCTCTTTGGAGCACGTGCCCCAGCGTGACCATGCTGGCCTTGCACTCATGGGCTAGGGTCAGGGAGCCGTCAGGCAGCTTGCTGAACCGGGGGGAAGCGCAGGGGCCGCAGCGCCAGACTTGCCTGGTGTGCGCCAGAGTCTGCACGTCAGTGAGGTCGAAGGCTGTGATGATCACTGGACACCCGGGAAAAGCCAGCAGCCCATCAGCCACAGGTGAGGCAAACACAGTGTGACAGAGGGGGGCTCTTTGTCAAAGGAGGGCCCAGGAGGAGCCAAGCTCCTGAGGAACTGCCAGGGCGGCCCCCAGGCACTCAGCACCAGACCCCACGATGGAGTCTGGGGAGGAGGTACCCCACGGCTGCCTCCCAGGCCCACCTCCACGCCGCCCTCCCTGACCTGCGCCCAGCAGCCCGGCCCCAGGGCAGAACCCAGGGAGGGCGGATGAGGGGGCCACAGGACACGTGGACTTTGGTGTCAGAGATCCTCTGCCACTTACGACTAAGGGAGCTTGGGTGAGGGCCTTAACTGCTGACAGCCTCAGTGTCCCCCTCTGTAAAATGGTGAGAATGATACCTCTAGCTCTCAGGGCTGCTGTGAGGATTAAACGAGCGGCTGTTTTCAAAAGCTATTAGTTCAGGGCCTGACTCAGGCGATGTCAACAAATGGCAGCTGTGGCTGTGGTGATGATTAGCAACAACCAGCTTAGGGAACTTCTGTGGAGCTGGGTGGGCAGAAAATGATACAGTCCCCGCCCTCAGCTCCTGTGATGTTGGGGTCCTAGGGGAGTGCAGGGCGGAGGACATTCCAGGAAAATGGCTGCTCTCTACTGCCCCCCAGGGGCGTGAGCGAGGCCGGACAGGGGCTTCCTCTGCACTTGGCTGAAGGCTGCAGGAGAGCCATGTCTGCTCCCGAGGCAGACGGACAGGGATGACAGCAGCCTCACGCCTCATACCCAGGACAGAAGCAGCCCCTCTCCCAGAAGAGAGAAACCGCGAGGGTGCAGGAAGCCACGCAGCCACGGCAGCGCTGAGCTCCAACCCACGGCCGAGGCGCTCATGGTTTGTTTCCTGATTTTGCTTCTTTCAAATCGTAATGAAGGTGTTATGATTTTTTTTCTTACTACTACTGAGTAGACATAATGGCACCCTGTAATTTGAGTCTGGTTTTCGATGCGTCTGGCAGTTCTCTCACATCTCCCACTGAGCTCCAGCTCTGCCTTCCGCCCCCCCCCCCGCCCCGCCTCCCCGGGAAGGTACAGCCAGCAGAGGAGCTTACACTGCTGCCTCCCGCCACCGTCAGCCCTGCCCAGTGCCCGGGCTGCCTTCGGCCTGGAGGTGGGGGGTGCCAAGCCCCACTGGCCCCCAACAGGGACCTGGCAGTCCTCCCGTGGTCCCCCTGTCACTCCTCCTCTCTGGCCCAGCACCCTGCTGCTGAGACAGGACAAGCCTCTCCCCATCCCTCGGAGTCCGATGCGGCTCTTCCTACTTGGGGCCTTTGGACAAGTATTTCCCTCTCTCAGGATCTTTCTGAGCTGATAACTGGGGCTGAGACTGAAAGCTAGCACCCGCCACCACAGGGTCCCCAAAGGATGTGACTGCCAAAGCCAGCCAGGCGTGAAGGCAGCATCCCTGTCCCCAAACAGCAGCCCAGTGTTTTCTTGGCAGTTCTTGGAGGCCAGAAAACTGGTGGCTGCACAGAGGACCTGGGCTTCCTGCTGTGCAGCTGAGCAGGGAGCCCCTGCTGCACGTGGCTGAGGGTCCCGGCACCACACGCTGCTCACCCTGGGCACCCCGGTAGTAGGCAGATGCGATGCACTTGAACTTCTCCTGCCCGGCTGTGTCCCAGCTGTGCAGTGGGAGAGAGAGAAAGGGAAAGCGGTGGCAGGTTAAGCGATCGAAGGGTTCTGAGCCAACCGGCGAGTGGGATTGTGGGTGGGAGACCTGGGGCCCGCGCCAGTGTGTGGGCTTCAGGAAGTGTCTGCTGTGACCCTCTATCCCTGCCCCCAGGTCCTCATGATCCTTTCCTGAGTGCCTGGGTGTGGGGGTTCTTTTCTCACTGCAGTCACAGTGCCTAGGGGCAGGAGGTTATGGCATTAGTAGATTCCACTGCCTGGATGAATAGAGTTGTAGCTCAGTCTCTTCTGGCTGGGATACTAAAAAGGAGTATATGGGCCTGGCATGGTGGCTCACGCCTGTAGTCCCAGAGCTGTGGGAGGCCAAGGCCAGAGGATCACTTGAGCCCAGGAATTCGAGACCAGTCTGGGCAATGCAGTGAGACCTTGTCTCAATAAAAATTAAAAAATTAAAATAAAATTAGCCAGGCGTGGTGGCATGTGCCTGTAGTCCTAGCTACTTGGGAGGCTGAGGCCAGAGGATGCCTTGAGCCCAGGAGTTTGCAAGGTTACAGTGAACTATGATTGCATATGATTGTACCACTGTACTCCAGCCTGGGTGACAGGGAGAGACCCTGTCTCTACAAAAAAAAGGAGCATATGGCCCATGGTGTGACTTGCTCTAAAGATGTGGACAACCACCTGCAGAGGAGACTCTGTGAATGGCGCTGGGGCTCCAGGCTGGGCCTCTGCCACTTGCTTATGTGTGACGGGGGCAGTGCTTCACCTTCTGCACTGCCGGTCCCAGGTCCCTAATAGGGGCACCAACAGGTGACTCTGAGCAGTCAGCTCCAGCTCTCTGGAATACCCTGTTGAGAAGGATTTAGGAGCCCTGGATCCATGGAAAAGAAAGCAACAGTCGATTAATGATGCCTGCCATGGGCAAAGTCTAGCAGAGGGAAAGGCCCACGTGCTGAGATCTACCCGCTCTGGTTTCGAACAAGGCAGGTGTTCAATATGCAGGGATGAGTCTGAAAATCCACCCTACTTTAAAGTAAACAGATCAGAATTTAACTTTTCTCAGTAAACTGAAAAGTAGATAAACCACAAACAAGACATCGATGGTCTGCAATCTTTTTCAAGGGATCCAGCATGATGTAGACCTTTTTCTGCAGGCTTCATTTTTTTATTAATTGACTACTATTTTCTTTCATTTCTGAAGAAGACTCTGGGGGGAGGAGCTGGGGGTGGGGTCCATTGGGAGGCTGGTAATGGCCTCAACATCAGACAAGAGGCTGAGCCGGGATGGTGTCCCTGTTTTGTCCTGGGCCCTCTGATGAGATACAGCCTGTGGTCGCAACGGTGAGCCCGGCCACATGCCACTCTCTCTCGTTCCCCCACAGGCTGCCCCCATGGGCACTTGCTCTCCCAGCTCTCCAGCGGCCACCATCCTGAGGCCCTGTGTTTTCACAGCCTCTTTTGCTCTGGACTGACCCTGCGCTCTCCCTTGGGCAAGATTTGGTATCCCCTGACTGCAGGAGCGCAGGAGCCGAGGAGGTCCTGAGCTAGGGGGGCGCTGTCCCGACAGTCAGGAGCTCATGTCCACAGTCGCCGCGGGCTCAGCCCAAGCAGGGCCAAAAGGCTGAAGAAGGACTCTGGGAGCCAGAAAGGGGAAGGGGACCAGGACAGAGGCCTGGTGATTGCCAGCAGGCAAGTGGGGGGACAGGGGTAGCCACGGAGGAGAGTACAGGGAGGGGAGGGGCCCCTAGGGAGAATGAGGTCTGGCGCCTGTGCATCCTCCAGGTGCTGGGGGAGGGCGCAGACCAGGCGCAGAGCAAGGTGCCAGCCAGCGTGGGATAGGGTGAGCCCTGGGGGGAGCCCTGGGCCCTTGGGAAGGAAAGCAGGGGGAGGGGAGGAAGCCAGTGGACCACTGAGAGGCAAGTGCCTGGAGCTGGCAGGGAAGAAGACAGGCAGACAGACGGGTGGAAGGAAAGCAAGGCAGGGGACCAGGAGCCAGGGCAGTGGTGTGAGGAGGAAGATGAGCACGTCAGGCCTGAGGAAGGCTGTGGACAGAGCTGCCTCCACTGGGCCCTCCCTGCCTGAGCCTGGCACGCAGGGACTGGATTTGACTCCACTTCGCAGGTGGGGACAGAGGCTCAGAGTTCAGAAGGGACTTAACTCCCCACTGGCCTGGAGAGTGGGATCATGGGAGGTCTGGGGGCATGGGCCTGAGCCTGGGCAGGGGGTGGGGGCACCAGGGGAGGTCGGGGGTGGGTGGGCAGGTCAGCCAGTGAGGACCTTCCCCAGATGTGATGACAACTGTGGGGACCAGGGGGGCTCCAGGGACTCGGGGAGCCGGGAAGTCTGCTTTGTCCAGACAGGTCCTCACTGAGCAGTGCCATGGGGCGCAGTGAAGGAGGAGTTCCCCAGGGTTTCCCAGGTGTCTCCAGGAAGCCCACCCACAAGCCACGGGAGAGCCAGCGACTTACATCTGGAGGCTGTAGGGAATCCCTGCGATCTCAAAGCGCTCGATTTCGAAGTCCACCCCAATGGTGGCCTTATAGTCTCGGTCAAACACATTCTTGCAAAACCTGTGGGAGGCGGGGAAGGCATCAGAGCAGTGTCCTCATGGAAAGGTGCACGGAAGCTTCGCTCAGGACAGCGTGAATCTGGAGCCAAATGCAGTCCACCAATATAGGATTGACAAGGAAATGATGGCCCAAGGAGGCCATGGATAGACAGAGCAGCCACCAAGAACGGTGTGCGGGAAGGGAGGCTGCAGGAGCCCCAAAAACACTGCATTTAGAAACTGAGTGAAACTGAGCATCCATTCATGGGGGTCGAGCCCATAGCCCCAGGGGGACAGTGTGACAAATGCCAGTCTCCTAGGATGCCCTACTGTCTGCCCAACCCTACCATCTCCCTAATTTCTTGCACCCCTTCCCATCTGGTTCCCACCAGGCTGAGGCACAGTGGTTCCTGGCAGTCACACGGTTCCCACGATGACAACGTCATCTGGGCTGCCCAGGCAGAGGTGTGACAACCTGGTGCTGGAAGGTGTAGCCGATGGGGCCTAGGGAGCTGCATACCTGTGGATGAGGCTCGTCTTCCCCACGTAGAGATCGCCAACGACAACCACCTTGGAGAGTCTGAGCCTGTGGGAGAAACATTCATGTTGTTCTTAGGCAAGGTCTTTGGACATTCACAGGCCCTTCCTTTCCTGAGCTCCTGGATACAGGACAGGCCACCCTGCTGAGACACTCTGTCCCTGAACCCCCTGTCCCTCAGAGGGGAGGGTGGGAAAGTGTGGGTTTGTTCTGGGGACTCTGATGCCTTTGGGGTATATCTCAGATCCCACTTGGCCAAAGTCCCAGTCCTGAGGTGGACATGACAAGAGGCTGAGTCACAGGCCGAGGCGGCAGAGGCAAAAGCCCAAGGTGGGCTGTGGTAACCAAGAGCCATGGTCACATCCAGGGTGGGGGAGCTACGCTGAGGGTGCAGACAGGCGGCCTATGTGCAGGGAGGCACCAGCGCAAGGGTGGGTGGGCAGCCCCTGCATCCTCCTACATGCCCCCTGGGGCTGTGTGCCTGCCTGGGCTCTGGCTCCTTGCAAGCAGGCACTCCCTGACTAGGACACCACTGTCACCTGCTCACTTGGAGGTGTCCAAAGGGTCAGAAAGGCCAAGGGGCACGGCACGGGCAGGACTCAGGGTTGAGGCAAGTTGGCTCTGAGGTTCTTGGGCTCTCTGGGGACACTGCTCACTGAGAGTAGCCACCAGCCTCACTCTGTGTGCATCCTGCACTCTGCGCAGCAGCATTTGTGGGACTGGTTTGTTTGCAGACAGGGTCTCGTCATGTTGCCCAGGCTGGTCTCAAACTCCTGGGCTCAAGTGACCCTTCAGCCTCAGCCTCCTGAGTAGCTGGGCCTGCAGGTGAGCACCACCATGCCCAGGTTCCTGGGACTTAGACTTGAAGACTTTCTGCAGCTCATCCCAAAGGAGCTCAACAGTTGCAGCAACCAACCTGGGTAAACAGCTGACAGGCACTTCTTCTGCCTGCAGACAGCAAGAAGGCACCTCTGTGTCACCCGGTGACCTGGCCTGCAGTTCACCTTGCCATGTCTGTGAGGGCAAGGGCTGTGTCTACCCTGCTCCTGGGCAGCTCTCTCATTCTGGAACAGGCTCGCTCTGACCCCATTTCTCAGATGAAGGAGTAAAGGTTCTGGCAAAGGTCTTGAGGCAGGAGCCCTCTGTGCTTCAGTTTCCCCACCTCCAGGGCTGTTGTGTGTGTCAGGGAGATGATCTGCATGCAGCACCGGATGTGGCAGCAGCACTCCCAGCTGGTGCTGTCACTCTCATCCCACGATCACAGCCCCTTCGGCCATTCTGACCTGAGCGCTGCCTCACTCTGTGCAGCCTTGGGGACCTCTGAGCTGGGCTGTCTTCCAGCCTCACCACACTGTGTGGCACCTGTGAGCTCAGCTAACTCCTCGAGCAGACTGTGAGCCCCTCAGGATGAGGCGCAAAAGCAGGCCCTCGTACCTGTTTGTTAAAAGGAACGAGTGCTGCAAACCCCTGCGCTGGTGGTGGCAGGTGCTTCGGAGGCAGGAGCCCTCTCTGGCTAGGTCTAGTGAGGCATCCAGATAAGTAAACCTCCAATTCTGAGAGGTGAGTTCTTGGGGCACAAGAGCACATAGCCCAGGCTGGGGACAGTGGTTGTGGGGGGTCAGAGAAGGCTCCCAGAGGACCTGACACTTATGCTGAGACCTGAAGGGAAAAGGGACAGAGGAAATGAACTTGTGTGGAGACCCCAGGGTGAAAAAATCACTTGCACGACTTGCTGGAAAAAGGGAAAGTTGTTCCATATGGCAAAGGCGTGCCAAGGGAAGCCAGATAAAAAGTCCAGCTGTCTTCAGGCCTATACTGGGTTGCACTGGCCTGGTCTGTGTAAGTGTTTCATTTGTTCATTCTTTCATTCACACATTCATTCATGTGCTCATTCCTTCCTGCCCTCTTGTCCCCAATCCAATGCCCCAGGGCTCACCCGACAGTCCCCGTGTTCCTGCGCTGGCAGGCCGCGCTGACCTGCCCATGGAAGTGGTCCTTGAGCTGCAGGCAGGCTTCAGGCGTGTACCACTGCAAAGAGACAGACGCAGACAGACAGACTGGAACATCATCCTGCAAAGCTGTGGCTCCATCCCCGGAGGTGGGCAGCGAGGGGTGACTTACTTCCCAGCCTTCCCTCCGGAGCCTGTGGCTGGCAGCCTCATTAGCTTTCCCCACCCCATCATGTCTGTCCTCGAGGCTCCGGGGTCTTGGGAGTCCAGAGGAGTCAGGCCAGATCAAAGTGCCTAGGCGGGGTCTTGGAGATTTGGGTCTCCCCTGGGGGATTGTCCCCTTGCTGCATACATGTGACAGGCTGCTGCCTTCTCTGGGCCTCAGCCCTCTTGGGGTAAAGCAAGAGGGGACAACGAGGGCTCTTTGGTTCCCAGATCCTCCCATACTGTCTATGGATCTCTGATGCCATTTTTGTTTAAAAAATATGCAAACACGTGCCTGGAAAATGTCCTAGGAGGCACTTTCTGTCTTCTGCATTTCTGGCAAGGTGGGACAGAGCAGCGTTTAGGAGCCTGGGCTCAGGGTCAGGAAGAACTGCACACAGTCCACCATCCTTATCTGCTTTGCCCGATTTCTCCGAATTTTAACTTCCCCATTAGAGACTTGAGGGCATAAAACGAGACAATGTTTGTAAAGCCATCAGCACAGAGCTGGCCTGGCACATACTAAGTGCTCGATAATGTCCATGGCTATTAACACGTCATCACATATGTTGCATGCACATTTTTTGTTTTTGTTTTGAGACAGGGTCTCACCCTGTCACACAGCTGGGGTGCAGTGGCACAGTCGTAGCTCACTGCAGCCTCAAACTCCTGGGCCCAAGTGATCCACCCACCTCAGCCTCCCAAGTAGCTGGGACTACAGGTGTGCACCCTTATGCCTGGCTAATTTTGAAATTTTTTGTAGAGACAAGGTCTCACTATGTTGCCCAGGCTAGTCTTGAACTCCTGACTTCAAGTGATCCTCCATTCTCCTGCCTTGGCCTCCCAAAGTGCCGTGATTACAGGCATGAGCCACCACACCTGGCCCACATTTGTTTATAATTAAAAATATATGATACTAACAAATTAAAGATGACAGTTATTTTTTGCCATGAGATTGGCCAAGGCTAAGTATGGAACGTGGCAAGGATGTGGGGAGAGGCTGCTGGTGTGATCTGTGTACCGCAATGGTTCCTCCACCACCTGCTCTGTCTCTCTGGGCGCTGCTTGCATCCACAGCTCTCCTACCCAGCCCCAGTGTCTCTTCCAGGTTTGGGGGCATCAGTTGGGCTCTGCCATGGCCCAGCTGCCCTCTCAGGTCCAGCAGTGATAGAGGCAGCAGGGACTGCGGAAGGAGCTTCGCAAAGGGCAAATTACAAAACTTCTCTGGGCCTCGGTTTCTTATCTGTGAAACGAGATGCTCATACAGCACCCTTTCATGTGGTCTTTGGAGGAGTAACTGAATAATGCAGGTGAACAGCTTAGCCCAGCAGTCTACTCTCGTGCAGGAGAGCATCAGCGACCTCAGGAAAAAGTTGGCTGATTTTTTCTGTCAACTTCTATGACAGCTTTGAGCTGGGGGCAGGCCCAGACACAGTGGCTATTAGAGGAATCTCACTGTTTTGGACTAACTAGAGAAGTGTGGTAAGGGAGGCTGCAGGATAGAAGTGTGAGCCAATTTTAGAGACAGGGAAACTGAGGCACATTGAGTGAAGGGAAGGACTTTCCCAGACAGCACACTATAGACCTAGCCCGACCTGACCACAAATTTCTCAGGTCTGAAGTGGTGTGGCCCTGGGAAGCAGGATGAAGGTGGCCAACAGTGGCCTGTGACCCCTGAGTCCTACAAGCAGGAGGGGAGAATCTCACCTTCTGTGCAAACAGGATGGATGCCCTAGGCTGCCTCCCTGGGGCAGGGAGCTCTGGAGCCAGACACAGACAGGTCACCCAGCTGTGTGACATCATGCACCCCTCCCTACCTCCCTGATCCTCGCTGTCCCCCTCTGTCAGTGGGGTCCTTTGTCTCGTGAGACCTGAACTGTTTTGTGTCAATCACGCTTCCCTTCCTTTTGGTTCATGAAACACCAGTCTCCATCATCCCTAGTTACACTGTCAATTGCCTGGGCCTCTGCTGAGATGGAAAGTCCAGAGGGAATTGTTCACGGACATGAGACACAAAGGCTTCCTCTGTGGCTGTGTGAAGAAGGAATTTAGGAAGGAAGGTAATGACGGGGGACGGAGCAATGGCCACAGAGCCCAAATACCTAGGGTCTACGGTCACTTCTTCCTCGCCAGCCTGGGCACAGGATCCAAAAGACCAAAGATACAAAAGACCATTCATTCCACGGAGAGGCTCTCTCTCTGCCTGGCCCCAGCCATATGGAGGCAACCGCTGATTGTATGAGCTTATGTATTGTTTCAAAAATATTTTCTGCATGTATAAACAAACACAGACATTTCATCCCCCCCCTCCTTGTTCTGAGACATGGGAGTGTGCTACACATGCTCTACGGCGCACTGCTCCACTCTCTGAGTTTCTGTTTAACAATTTACTTTGGCTGTCACTGCACGGCAGCCCCCGAGGAGATGCCCCCTTCTTCCTCGCGTCCATGCCAGGAAGCAGCGTTACTTGTTTAACCAGCCTCCTCTCTGACCTGCTGTTACAAACTGCTGCAACACCTGTCCTTGTGCATTGCACACCCATGCCAGGGTAACCACAGAGCAAATTCTCAGAAATGGAATAGCTGGATCAGAGAGCAGGGGCGTCTTCAATGTTGGTAAATATCGTCCCACTGCCCCCTGCGGAGGTTGCACTGATTTGCATCCTCTGCTGCAATTAACAGTGGATTTTAATAAAGACAGAAGAGAGCTATGAGTTTTCAGCAGAAATTGAAGGCAGAATGGCAAAGGGAGAGAGCCCCAGATTTGGGCTCAGGAGACTAGAATGCTGTCTTGACGGTAGTAATGCTAATGAGAACAACAGCTGCCATGACTGCAAGGGAGCTTCTGTTTACCGTGGAATTACCCTCACGTAGCAAGTCTGAGAGGCCGAGAGCCGCTTGCCCCTGGACACACAGCTTAATGAAGGAATCAGGACTCACACCCAGGACTGTCTGACTGCTAAGCCCACGCCCTTATAAGCCTCCATGCCACATCGGCACTCGCCCAGTGTCACCATCCACTTGCTGGCCTGCCTTGGGCAAGTCAATGCCCATTGTCACGGCTTCTCAAGGAGAAGCCTGGTAAATCTGATGAGGGACAGACCTCCTTATTTCTGGGGGCGAGTGCAGACTGGGGAGAGCTGGGGTGGCCGCAGCGTCAGGAGAGCAGTGCAGACATAACGACTCTCTACCTTAGGGAAGCTGGCGATGACGCGGTCCCGGCTCACAGGGAGCCCCAGAGGAGCCAGGGAGGACCTCATTCTTCCAGAATCCTATGGACACAACGAGGGGAGAGAGCCAGTTAGGGAGCCATGCAAATCCTTCTCACCAGCTTTAAAACCAGATCCAGGCCTCCCTCTCCTCGTCTCTCAAGGATGAGGCTCCGGGTGAATCCCGGGGGCCTTAGACGTCAGCCTGTTCCCTTACAGCCCTCGGCCCTCCCAGCGTCTGATCCCTCAAGCCTGCTCAGCCGCTCCTTTTCCTGTCGGGCCTTTCTGCGCACTCGGGGGGCCTTGGCCAAGGCCTGCTGTCGTCCTCCGCATCTGACCCGGCTCTCCTCAGGGACCTGCGCAGGCCTGGCCCGGCGACGCGTGAGCTCAGCAAATGTGGCGGCCGCGCTCAGGTTCTGCGGGTGGGCAGCGTGCGGGCGACGCGGCGCCCTCGCGACTCCAGCAGCCGGGACGCCGCGCCGGGTGAGCCGAGGCTCCGACGGAGGGGGCGGGCGGGCGGACTCACCCACTGCAGCTGCCAAGGCGGGGGGCTCGGCGCGGCCTGGTCTGCCCGAGGCCTGCGGCGGCGATCACCATGGCAACGATGGGCACGCGGGACCGGCGGGCGTCTGACGGATCGCGGACGTTGGGGGCGGGGTCTGGGCGGGACTACAGCAGAAAGAGTCCCGCGCGCCCCTTGCACTGACGATCACTATAGCAACGAGAACCTTCCTGAAGTCCGTGCGGAGCGGCCGGAACGCCGGAGATCACCATGACAACAAGGGCGGTGCTGGATAGGGGAGTGGGCGGGCCCAGGAGGCCAGAGGGTGGAGGCTGGGCTCTGTGCGGGGCTGACGGTGCAGAGATTCGCGGTTCTGGCGCCCCTAGACTGCGAGCAGTGGTGGCAGTCACGGTGTAAGAGCTCTTGCTGTGGTATTGGAGTCAAGCACCCTGCAGCGGCAAGGGATGGACATGTCTACCAACTACAGACCTTAATCAGCACAGTTCCCCAACTCCGGACCTCAAGCAATCCTCCCGCCTGGGGGAGTGCTAGAGTTACAGGCATGAACCCCCACACCCGGCCCTAATCTGCGTGGTTCTGAATCCGATGTTGTCTGAATATCACATGCCTGGCTTCTAGAGCTCATGCTTCAAAACTGATTTCCTTAATTAATGGCTATGGAAAAGCTGACCCAAGTCACTGAGCTCCTTTGAGCTAATTTCTGTTTGGACAGTGTGGTATGTGAGGCTAGATGGCCTCCAGAGACCCTTATAAAACCGTGGAACCCGATTCAGAGAGGTCCTCTGGGGTTCTGAGCTTTGAGAACCTACTTGGTTCGGCTGTCTTATTTCTCTGTGTCACAATATGGGACCCTTGGTACACAGATCTCAGTCAGTCATCTTCAGTTCAAAGCCAAATGTGCTAGAGGCTGCTATTTGATCCCTTTTAATGAGTTTCGCTCCAAAGGTCGCAGGCTTAGACGGTGAACTTGGGTGAGCTGCTTCACCTCTGGTAACTCAGCCTACTCAGCTATAATATGGATGTGATTAACCACTTCAGAGGTTTGTTGTGAGATTCACATGAAACAGTGAAAGTGCTTTTAGATTGTAAAACTTGATCCAAGTCCATTAACCACACATTTGTTCTACATTGACTGAAAGCTTCCTGATATGTGCCCGGCACTGGGGAGGCAAGGAAACAGAACTGACCTGGTGCCCACCCTTGGGTAAGTTGGAGTCTGCTGGAGGAAATAGAGAAGTAAATGGAGAATTAGGAGGTTTGCCCATGGGATTTAGGAGAGGGGAGGATTAAGCTCAGTGATCACTTACTAATTTGGATCTCGGGATGTAGGGAGACAGAAATCACTTCCAACCCTCCTTTAGCTCTTCATGAGCTCCCCAGCTGGATTTAGGAGCCAAATTAATACCAGGCAGATTAACAAGAGAAAAGCATACAAATTTTATTAGTTTTACATATACATGGGGATCTTCACAAGACAGTGAAGTCCAAAGAAGTTGCCAAAGCAAGAAGGCTTTATACGTTTCAGACAAAGAATGATAAATTTGAGAAGAGATGACAGGACAAAAGAAATCTGGCTGGGGACAGTAAATTGTTAGGGGAGTCAACTACGAGATACATGAGGGGGTGGAAAACTAGTGGAAGACAAGAATTACTTTGGCGAGTGTTTATTCAGGTCCACTGAAGCCCCCAATGCCCAGTCTCTGGTGATGAGGGCTGTTTTCCTGTCGTGGTGCAGGGAGGGCACCCCTCCCAGAGGAATCTTTATGGCTTGCTACATGCAGGAGGAGACAGGTCAGCCAGCCCTTTTGAAACTGCAATTTCTCCTGTGTTGTCAATTCAAGATAATCAATACATCAGTCCAGCATGTTTTGGGGTGGCATGTCCTTCACTCCTTCAGGGAGGAGGAAGGCTTCATGGAGGAAGTATTCACCAAGTTGCATCTTGAAGCACAAAGATGCAGTTAGTGTTACAGGCAGCTCAGGCTGTGGGAGAGAACTGGCCTTTTGGGGGATTGAAAGAGAGTCCAGCATGGCTGGAGGAGGCCACCACCAGCCAGGACCTTGACAGCAGGCTAGGAGTTGAACCCAGGTCCGAGATCAGTGGGGAACCACGGGAGGGTTTGATGTCGGTGGTGGCTGGGTCTGGCTTGCTTTTGAGAACCACCATTCTGGCCAGCTGTGCGTTGGGTCCACTGTAGGGGCCGACCATTGTCATTACCAGGCAGTCAGCCTGCGGAGCAAGGAGCGTAGGCTAGGGCTAGGCAGTCCTGGGGTCAGGCCTGTGTGAAATGGGGGAAGCTACTGAACCTCTCTGAGGTTCTTGTCCCTAAACTGGATAATGTGACCCTCTCATGGGTTTACTCTGAGAGTCAAAGACATGCGCAAAGTATCCAATACAGAGAAAGGCATAAATAAGTCACTACTCTTCTCTATTGTATCTTGAACAAAGCCGAGACGTCTTTGTTCCCCACAGTAACCGGGTAAAGTATTATTGTTCCCACTTTGCAGCCGGCCCCAGCCTATGGCCGTTGGCGCCTGCGCTGTGGGTGCCGAGTGTGTAAAGCGCGGCATAGCGTACGCTGCCTGCCGGGGTCGCCTGGCAACAAGGTCGCCTGGCAACGGGAGCGCGCTTCCGGCCAACGGGTGCTGAAAACAGGTGCTGAAGCAGGTGAGGCGGCGGCGGGGGGGACAGGGGCCAGGGCCAGGGGGACCCGGTGACCTACCCAGTCCCGCTCAGACGTGGCCCGTGTCTCCACGCCCCAAGTCACTCTCTTTCATTCCCAGTGGGACTCCCGCAGTCCACGCCTGTTAGAGGAGGGCAGGCCTGGCCCCTGGCGCCCACCCTCCCCTGTGAGGGGAGCTCGAATCAGATATGGCCGCGCCCCTCCCAGCCCGGCCCCCTCCTCCCCTTGTCCTCTGCTGCCCGGTGTCAGCGTACTGCTCACCTATTACTAGAGTAGGATTCCTGTAGGGCTGGGGCCTGTACATGGGACTAAACGCATAACAACCATGATAATAACCACAGCCAACATATCTGGAGCCCTGGTATGCCAGGCTCACGTGTTTCATTAATATGACAACTCGGGGAGAGAGGGAAGGAGGTACTGTCATCACCTCCCCTTTGCAGAGGAAGTAACTTGTCAAGGGCCACCCAAGGCCTGAGTCTGGAGCCAATTTTTTTAACTGCTAACCAACACTGCCTATAGTTGCTCAAAGTGTGTGTGCAATAAAAATAAATCACCCTTTAACTTTAATTCCTTTCATGGATGTATTGGAAATATCTGAATATGGGTCCCTGGTGGTGAATGAGCTAAACCTGGATTTGAACGTTGGCCCCTTGTCTTAACCAGTTCTGTGATCTCCAGCTAGCTCCTTGGCCAAACCTCAGATTCCTCATTTGTAAAATATGGTTAATACAAGCCCCCTCTGTATGGGATAGTTAAGTTGGATACTAGTTATTGGTGGCACAAGATAAGCATTTAATGGAGTGATTATCTCTGGGTTTGCTTGTTTGGTTTGCTTTGTCCTCTCAATGCCTTTGACTGAAGACGCAGCCTGTAAAGTATTAGTGGTTTCTTAAACACTATTGCATGGGAGAACTCTAGAGTTTGCAGTTTGGGCTGCTACTTACCTTTACTATGATCTTGAGAAGGTTTCTTCACTGCTCTCAGCCTCAGTTTGCTCATCTGTAAAATGGAAGTAAAAATACCCACCCACCTGGCCTCACAGTTTTGAAGATCAGATGAGAAGTAGCTTCTAAATTACAATAGTAATTACAACAATTTTTTTTTGGTTCTTTTAATCAGTGATTTCTGCAGAGCTTCATTTTGAAAGCCCTTTGCAGGTGTGAAAAGATGGCTCAAGCTCCGATCTCCACGCACCTGCCGCCAGACACTAACCCCGCCAAAGCTTCCATTGCCTATGGCTGTCGAGCCCTGCCAAAGCTGAATGAGGAGCTGGGGTCAGAGGACCTGACGACAAGGCAGAAAGCCCTCATGGCCCTGTGTGACCTCATGCACGACCCCGAATATGTCTACCAGGCCATCCACATAGGTGAGAGTGTCACAGCCCGAGTAACCATGACTAAGGTCCTAGCGTGGCCTCAGACACTGGGTGGAACTTCAGTTATAATATATGGGTTGATATTGGTTGAGCCCGACCTGGGCCACCTGCCCTAAGTGTAGTGCCTGGGTTACCTTAGTCCTCATCGTGGCCACCTGCAAGGGAGGGAGCATCCCTCAACCAACACATAAGAAAATGAGGTTCAGGGAATGGGTGTGAATCTAGGGTTTCCTCATAAGTGAATAAAGCAGGATTTTTATTTGCTAATACTGGCCTCCCTAGGTTGTAACCCATTCAAGGTCACGTGACCAGTTTGTTGTTGCCCAACGTTGGCTCACCTGTTGATTTCTGGGTTAGTTGGTTTCTGAGACTGGCAAATAGTCTAAGCTGTTTTTTGTTTTTTGCCCTGTAGGCTGCCTGGAAAGCCTGAAAGCTTTGCTGAAGGACATCAACGACTTAGTGCGGATAAAAGCCACAGAGGTGCTCTACATCATGGCAGTCCACACCGTGGGCAGGTGGGCAGCTGTTCTGCAAACCAATGTCACGTTTTGGAGCCACACTTCTCACCCTGGGTGGATGCCCTCAAACCACATGAATGCTCTGAATTTTTGTCTGTAGAGTGGTCTTTGGCAGGACTTCTGTTTGGCCAGAGCAGGCCTCTTTGTGGGATGGTTTGGTTGCTTCTGTGGGTGTCTAATGGGGCTTTCTGTTCTATACTAATTTTTTATTTTTTATTTTTTGAGATAGGGTCTTGCTCTGTTGCCCAGGCTGGAGTGCAGTGGTGCAATCATAACTCACTGCAGCCTTGAACTCTGGCCTCAAGTGATCCTCCTGCCTCAGCCTCTCAAAGTGCTGGGATTACAGGCATGAGCCACCACACCCAGTGCAGACTAATTTTTATGTTAGTTCCTATCTCTGAGCTTCCCACTTTGAAGGTGGAAAGAAAGTTCAGATCTCGCATCTGCAACAATTTTGTTTTTTCTTAGCTTTTTATGGGGAGCCCAGTTCTCTGTCCCAGACCTCCACAAGGCCCTGTGGCTTTGGCTCCTATCTCCATGCTTGTGTTAGAATACCAGCCTCAAAGTGCATATCTGGTCTGGGCAGGTGGCTTTACCTTCTGCTCATGACATTGAAGTTCTTGGTTTCTGGCACCTGGAAATGTTCCTTTGCATTTTATACTTAAAACGTATTTCATCTAGCATTTTGGGTAGGAGTCAGAGCAGTAGAGGGAGGAGGGGCTGGAGGTACTTTCCTGCATCAGCTCAGCTCACTGCTTGACTAGGGGTCACTAGTTTTACTTTGTGTTAAAAACAGAACCTCACATCACTAACACCCCCAAGCCCTGCCCTAGGTCTCCTGCAGAAAGGAGACCACTGCCAGTGTGCGCAGGCCCAGAGAGAAGGAAGGACGACAGGAAGGACAAGATGCTGACTGCCTTTAGGCATCTTTGGTGTAAACAACAGACACCCATTCAGGGAGGCTTCAAATCATGTGAAGAGTGCCAGGGTGTCTCTCAAACCCAAAGTCACCCAGCCCTGCCAGTTCCCAGGCTCTGGGTGCCTTGGCACCTGACACCCTATGCATCCCCCGCCCAGCTGGGGGCGCAGTGAACAGGGTACGTGTGGGGAGGTGGTGCCACAGTTGGTGCCCTAATTCACACACTTTTCACCAAAAGGGCAGGCCAGTACTGTGGACCTACCTACCAGTGGAGTAGGGGCATGAGCCCTGGCCTCTTGGAGGGCCCCACTGTTTCCTACTTTGTGATCGGGGCAAGACTCATGATCCCAGACTCACTTTGCTTATCTGAGATGACCCAGGGAAGGTGCTTTAAAACCTGTGGGCACAGAGGAGAGAAGCATCTCTCATCCTTTCTGTTGTTGCCCCCCTCTTTTCTGGACCTGATATGGACAGTAGGTAACCCCCAGTGAAACGGGGACAGATGCTGAGAGGAGAGGTCCTTGAAGCCTGAGCAATTATAACAAAACAAAATACCCAGGGAGGGGGATCCGAGATTGTTTGGCAGCACCAGGAGAGCCTGGGCTACAGGTCCTCGCTGTGCCCACATTAGTGAGGCAGGAGGACGTGGTGAAGAGACCGTCCCTGACCAAGGACCTGAAACGGCCTGTACACTCCTTCAGTGTTCTCAGAAATGTGGCCAACTTTTAAATTTCCATAGAGTTCAGTGGTGATCTTACAACTAAAGGCAACAGCTTTCGGAGCCCATCAAGCTCTAAGTAACTGCCTGGAACTTCCCAGGTTGAAACCCTTCAGTCATCTTCTACCCACACAAGTAGTGATGGGAAGGAGGAGTGAGGATGGCAGTCCTGGGCTTGGCATCTTGTCACCTTGAGGGGTTAATTCACAGGACATCCTATAAGCAGGACAGCTTCCTGGGCAGCCTGTCCTCTGCCCTTTTGCTAGCCTCTGGTAAGGGGGCACATGCTCTGTGGGCAAACAGAACCGGCTTTCAGAGCATGAGTTACATGGGGCGGGTGACTAGAAACTGACCGGGGAGGACCCCGAAGTCAGGGAAGGCCCCTGCAACTCATGTGTCCCACTGCGATTTTCTTCTTCCAGAATGATTCAGAACACACCGTAAGGTTAGGTTGCGACCAATGCCACCGCAGCACAATTGGCTGGGCACCTTCTGTGTGCCACCTGGCTAACGGCTTCACACGTGACTGCTCATTTATTCCCAAACCCAGCCCTGAGAGACGTGACCTCAGCAGCCCTCTTTTCAGATGCATTTGGGCCCAGCAGTCAGTTGATTAATCAAAAGAAATAAAGAAATGATATATTTCCTTGAAAACAGTTCATTTTAACCCAAAACACAAATGATAAGGCATTCCCACAATCCCTGTGTAGGCCCAGGCCTTTTCTTGGATATGGGTCCACTGGTTGGCATTTCCCATCATCTTTTTTGCTTAAACCACACTCATAACATCATCTGATTTGCAGCTTTGGCTTCTTTAAAGTAGACCAAAAATTCAAAGACTAATTAATGAAATTAATGAAATCATCTGTATGCAAAGTACCTTCTAGAATCCTTTATAATTATCTCACTTCTTTTTTTTTTAGAGACTTACTTTTGAGTCTTTGCAAAGCATTCAACTTTTTCTCATAAGAAAAAAAAAAGAAAATACCTCATCTAGTTGGCTTACCTAACATTTAATTAGCATATGAGGATAGCAACAGGCATAACAGGCGTGAGTAGGCGTGGGGCCCAGGGTGATGAAGACGGTGAGGCGCTGAGCTCGCTCCCCTGCCCTCGGAGGTTCAGGCGAGGTGGGTTCTGAGCTTCCGCTTGTTGTTCCCATTTCACAGACGATAGACTGAGGCTCAGAAGAGTGACAGTAAGGATCCAGGGGCACAGAGGGCCTCAGTCTGAGTCCCAGCTAGGAGGAGGCAGAGCTGTATGATTCTTGCCACCACACAAGCCACACTGTCCTGCTCCCTGGCCTCTCAGAATCCATAAGGTGTCGTCTACCTCTGGCCTTTGTCTGCTCCCACAAAGCCAGAGGAGGTGGTCTGCCCCAGCTAGGATGGAGCAGACCCCAGCAGGTTCTCATTTCTACCGCTTTTCCTTAGGGACGGCCTTTTAAAGCACGACATCGTCCATGCCCTGTCCTTCCTGCTGAATGACGCAAACCCCATCTGCCGCGAGAACCTGCACAAGGTGTACAAGCTCCTGGCCCTGCTTCCTTCAGGTAGGCTTGCATCCGCGCGGATCTGCCAGATGTGTGGGTCACATACATGCCAGGCTGCAGATCACAGCCAGAGCACCATTTTTTAAAAGTTTGCTTTTTATGAAAGTACAAAATATATTTCAAAAGAACAAATTATAAACAAGCATTTGATTAAATTGTACTTAGTGGACATGCCGTGTAACCACTACCCAGGTCAAGAAATGCAGAGTATCACCAGCCCTCCAGAAACTTCCCACATGCCCCATGCCAGGTACTACCCCTCCCCAATGGTAAACGGTATCTGCAAATTATAAAACCATAGATTATGCCTCTTTTAAAACTTGACATAAATGGGAACATACAGCTGGTACTATTTTGCTTCTAGCTACTTTTGCTTAACATTCTGTTCTTGAGATTCATGTGTATTATTTATTACTGGTTGTTGTTGATTTGTGCTGGAGTATGGTATTCACGTTATGTGAGTGTATCACTGTTTATTTATCCCTTCTGTTACTGATGAATGTTTGAATTGTCTCTAGCTTGTGGCTACCAAGAATAGAGCACTATAAACACTCTTATAAATGTCTATTTATGGATACACATATGCATTATTTTGAGATACATCTAGCAGTAGAATGGCTGGCATAGGGTAGGCTCGTGTTCAGCCTTCGGAAGGTACTACCACATGGTTTTCTACAATGGCTGTGCCAGTTTATGCTCCCACTAGCAGTGTACGAGGGTTCCAGGTGCTGTCCATCCTCACCAGCAGTTGATCTTTTCTGTCCTTTACTTTAGCTATTTTGGTGGATGTGTAGTAGTGTCTTACTTTGGTTTTAATCTGTATTTCTCTGATGATTAAAAGAAGAGGCCCTTTAAATGTCCTCTTTTGTGAAATGCCATAACACATTTTTTTTTTTTTTTTTGAGACAGAGTCTTGCTCTGTTGCCCAGGCTAGAGTGCCATGGCGTCAGCCTAGCTCACAGCAACCTCAAACTCCTGGGCTCAAGCAATCCTTCTGCCTCAGCCTCCCAAGTAGCTGGGACGACAGGCATGTGCCACCATGCCTGGCTAATTTTTTCTATATATTTTTAGTGATCCAGCTAATTTCTTTCTATTTTTTTAGTAGAGACGGGGGTCTCGCTCTTGCTCAGGCTGATCTTGAACTCCTGACCTTGAGTGATCTTCCCGCCTCAGCCTCCCAAAGTGCTAGGGTTACAGGTGTGAGCCACCACGCCTGGCTATAACGCATTTTTGAGGAATAAAAAAGGCCTGCCTCAAAGGCAAGGTTGCATACAGTCACTGAGGGTCACCCCACCCCCTGCCTGAGGTCCCCCTCACCTGACTGCTCCTGCTAATTAGATGGGGCATCCAGGGTAGCAGCCATCCGCCAAGCACAGCTAGAGGGTTGAGATTCGTGTCACATTGACATCCGCTGGGTCTCATGATGCAATGAGCATTTTCAAACAAGGGGCTTGTTCCAAGAGGCATGATAGGAGCCTGAGGTATGGATGAAGTAAGCAAACGTTAGCCACGTGTATAGCACAGAATGTAACATAGACATTCAAGGCCAGGTGTGAGCACTGGTGTGAAGCTTAAGGCCCAGACAGAAATGGCTATGGAGTCCGGGGCTGGGCAGAGCCCCTGAGGGCCCACGACTGTGGCCTGGCCTCTGAGGCACGTCTTCCTCCAGCTGGGTGTTGGGATCACAGTAGGCCTGTGGTCTTTTCAAAAGATCACTGTGTTCCTAGTCCTATCCCAGCCTGGGGGATCTGTCTCTGGGAGTGGGGGCCTGCACACATGCGTCTGAGATGCACCTTGGATGATTCTCACGTGTGCCTGGGGTTGAGAGCTCCTGGGGTATTGGGGTGACCAGTGGGGGACCAGTGCTGCGGCTGAAATAAACGAATGTATTGTACTCAGCATGCAGGAACCCCAGCACTGAGCAAGGTTCTTGTACCCTCATTCTTGGGATGGGAAGAGAGAAGGGACCCACTGCTCTCGCTCAGGGCTCTTACAATTACTGTGACCTATTTAAAGCATTCAGAGAAGTATGGAGACCATGAATGAACACTGGACACCGTCACCCAGCTTTGCCAAATCTAAACAGTCTACGTCCATGTTTCATACTTGTTTGAGATTTTTATAGATGAAGTCTAAGCGCTCCCCACCCAGCACCCTCCTTCTTGCCCCCCCCGAACCACCCATAATCTGGCGACTGTATCCCCCAAATGCATGTCTTTATATCTTACCATAGACGTGATTGTATATAGACTATAAATATAAAAATCTTGTTTTGCATATTTTAAAACTATATAAATGGATCTTGCTGTATGTACCCGTCTGCTACTTAAAAAAATCTTAAAAAAAGTAGTGTTGTAATTTTGAGATTTATCCATGTCTCATCACGAGCTGTATTTAATTTCTTTCCACCGCTGCATGCTGTTCCAGCGTTTAAGGGTTTCATGATATACTCGCCTGCCCCCGGCTGGCAGGCGTATTGGCTGTTTCTGCTCCGGGGCTGTGGGAGGAATGCGCAGCGATCATTCCTGCTCAAGGCTTCCTGGTGCACGCGCCTGGGAGTCCCCCTAGGCCCTCTGTCGGGCGGGAGGGCATCGCTGGGCCTTGAGATTGCATCCTCACCCCAGCTTGGCCAGATATTGCAACTGCTTCCCCGCCCAGCCTCCCCCAGCCTGCCGCATCCTTACCAGCAGCCTGGTGCTGTGGCATTTCATTGTTGTGTGGCCTTGCTGTCCCTGGTGGCTGGTGAGGAGGAACAGCTTCCCTCTGCCTGGCGCCTCCTGGGGCTCTCTCCTGCCCAGTGCTTCTGGGGGGCCCGGCCCATTCTGCCAAGGAGTTGTTCTTCCATGTCTTATTGATTTCAGCGAGTGTGTCATTTATCCTGCACCCCAACCGTTTGTTGGTTACCCACATGGCAAATATCATTTCCCGGCTGTTTGCATGGCTTTTCACTGTCCGTTTGTTGATTCATTGGTCCAGCAGTTTTCCGTTTGAATAATGCAGTCAGTTTCATCAGTCTTTTCCTTGGTGCTTTTTGGGGGATGCCGTGTAAGAGAATCCTCTCTACTCTGAGCACATGAAGCTATTCTGCCAGATTTTCCTCTAAAATATAAAAGTTTTGCTTTTCACATTTAGCTCATGATGGTGCCTGGGAGGGATTTTTGTTTGTTTGTTTTTAGCCCTTGCCAACCAAACCCTGCCTCAATTTTGAAAGCTCTGTGGTCATCTGGGTTCTGGTGGACACACCATATCCTCCCTGTGGACTTTTCTGTAACAAACAAGCACTGGGTGCATCATGAGTGGGGCGGTGGTACTGACAAGCCTCATGGGGGCTGGGTGGTGAGCCCCAGCCCTGGATTACAGGGTTGCCAGGTGCTGCTCATTGTCTGTGAAATGCCCAGAGGGAGGCCTGGGACACCTTTGAGGGTTATAAAGGGGATGGCTGGATGATAGATGGATACGGGGCGTGGGGGGGTCCATCCTGGGGGTACTCTGAGTGCTGTGGCCTCTGGGTTGGCCGGTGTGGCTGTGCCCCAGGTGGTGTCCTTGCTGGGCATCTGGGTGTGGTGAGGACATCCATTTCAGTGGTTCTACTCGTACAAGCGTGTGCCCTTGGGCAGCAGTGTCGCCCATGGGAGCCTGTGTTTCATCACCTGCGTGGCTTGGCTGGGACAGTCTGCACGCAGAGCTCAGCCGGCTCTCAGCATGTGCTGGTGGTCATTAGTAGGATTTCCTATCCATGGCCACACCAGAAGGACATTTTCACCATGGCACCTTCTGCGCCTGGCTTGGAGCTGGCACTCAACAAATATTGGTTGTTTAGCAGGTTTTATGTCATATTTTAAAGAATCATTTGTAGTTTTCTTGCTACGATTCACTGAGCCGCTTGTTCATTCATTCATTTGGTATGTGTGTAGGGCCCTTGCTCTGTTCCAGCCACTGTGCCTCAGTTTCTTCCCTGTAACATGGGGTATCTGTGGGAGAGTGTTTCCAAGGTCTTCCTCTGAATCATCACTCGGGGTCCAACTTGCTGCATGATTTCCCACAGTGACCAGCAGGGGGTGCTCCACGACCGAGGGCTGCACTAGGAGGGGGGCCGTCTGGCAGGGGAAGGCTGGCTTCTGTGGCCCTGCCGTGGTGCCACACAGGAGAGGAGAAACCAGCATGTAGGCAGAGGCCATGCAGAGGCTGCCAGCCCGGATTCCAACCCCATGAAAAAACAAGTCTCATTTTATGGCCAGGCGTTCTAGGGGAGAGAGTGCTTGATGCAATAATTGACGGTTCTTCTCTAACCAGATTTTGAGGTGCAGCAGACAGTCCCAGGGCCCCCTGGAAGTGTCCCTCTGGCAGCCCCACGGGCCCTGACTGGGCACACCTGTGTGTCGACCGGGCCTTTCCTTCCATACCCCCGCCTCGTGCCAGGCTCTGAGAGGCCAGCCCAGCTTTGGCAGCAGCACAGTGGAACCTGCTCTGTCCCTGAACCTGCACATATGCAGCCTGGGAGGGGAGGACAGCGCCAGCCAGGGAGGGGGAGGGGCCCTGCCTGTGTTGAAACTGGTTCCTTGGCTTCAGAAAGGGGCAGAGCTGGGCTGGGAGGGGCAGGGTGCTGTGGGGGTTGAGGGGATATCTGCGTGCAGTTTTGATCCCAGTTATTCTGAGGTGCAGGGCACATCCCTGGAATCATAGTGCCTGGGCTAGAGAAAGATCTGGGGCCATATTAGCCTGAATGTACCCGATCTCGTCTGATTCCCGGGCAGAGGGGCTGCTGCAGAAGCAAGGCAGGCGCTGACCCCCACAGAGAGCCATGGCCCTCAGTCTCAGGCGGGCAGCCTCGGCCAGGCCCACTGCTGCACCCCGCCTCCTCAGCAGCCACCTTTGAGGTGGCCCAGAGCAGTGCCCTGCTCCTCCTGGCCCCGACACAATGGGGCAGAGGGAGGAGGGCTGCTGCAGAGGGCGGGCCTTTTCCTTTCCCGCCTGCCCTCAGAGTCGGGTGTACAGGACTCCAGGCACGTCCTCAACCTGACAGTTGCCCTTCTCCCTGGACTTAGCAGGAACGATGCCCACCAACAGGGACACTGCCCACTTGGTTTCCAGCCTGTTGCACCTTCTCAATGCCTCCTCCTCTCCCCTGCTCATCCACCTCCCCATGCAGCGGGAGAGCCTCTCCCTGCGTGGCCCAGTCAGGCCCGGCCCGGGCCCAGCAGCTATCCTTGGGCTCCCTGTCGGGGAGGGCAGCCTTTCTCAGCCTTCCCCACAAGGTTTTCCTAATATTTCCAAGCAGTTCGGGACAGGTCGTTACAAAGGGAATTACCAAAGGGGTCACGTCTTCCCAGGGGCATGCACTGGGCTGACCCAGTTGGCACTTGGCCTGCCACCTACCTTAGCATCAAAGCCCCTTTCCAGACTCGTCTCGATGAGGCGAGTCCCCCAGGGTGTCATCCAGCCTCGGTGTGGCGCCCTTGTCCGCATGGTGCAGTGCGGCCGTTCCTGGACTTGTCCCGTTTGTCCTGGACGGCCAGCATTGGAACAGGGGGCCAGGGCCCGGCATGTCTGCTGTGGGGGTCTGGGGAGTGTGAACAGAAGGAGCAAAGCCCCTGCGGTCCCAGCCTGGTTGGGTCACTTGTCACACATTGCATGATGCTGGGAAGTCATCCCCTCTTCTTCCTCTTCTGTAAAACAATCTCTAATTTCGGCTTCCCAGCAGTGTGGCTGGCAGTGAGCAGCCACTGCGGGGAAGGAGGATTGTGGTGACCACTGTTATCGCCCTGTTGCACCACCTCAGTGACCACACAGGGAGCTGCATGTCGGTGTGTCCTGGGAGCGGAGCCTGAGGCTGCACAAATGGGACTGGGGCTGGGGTTAGTCACCTGCAGAGGGCAGGCCCGGCCCAGCCACCCCCAGCTCCTCTCTGCCTGCTCCAGCCTCTTCTCACCGGCTCCCTCTTGAGTCCTGTCACTCATCTCCCTCTGGCCAGGCCCAGGCCGTCTATGGACATTTGCACTCAGTAGGTGTCTGCTGGAGCCCCCAGCTCAGCACTTGCCTTCCCGCCGCCAGGTGCTGCGCATTTGGAGGTGGGGCAGAGCTGCTCAGCAGAGTTTGCCAACACCCCTTCCTACCCCAGCCTGGAGTGGGCGCCCAGTAGGCTGGGTGTAGAGAAGGAGGGGGCTTCCACTGAGGCCACCCAGGTGGCTTTGGGCTGAGGCTGGGGAAGGGCATGTCAGGCAGAGGTATCAGCGGGAGAGAGAGGGACCGTGCAACTCGTGCGCTGACTGGGCTCTGCGCTCTAGGAGGACGCCCTTTCCCAGGGAAGGCCTCCTGTGATCCTGGCACTTGTTAGGAAGGGAGGCAGAATCCTTCTATTAATATTTCCCCTTTAGCTGTGTATTTTAAGGTTAAAGATGCTCATGGTGAAATTCCTGCTCTTTTCACAGTTGGCATTAAAAGCACAAAATTAAGTCTCAATGATTTTAAGTCACATGTTATTTCTTCTGAAACAAAAGCCCCTGTGGGTTCCTGCTGTTTGGTGACACGGGAAGGTGTGAAGGGAATCCCCGCGTGGGCTCAGGAGTGGGCGGGGACGAGAGCCGGGTCTGTGTGTCTCAGTGTGTGCATCTGTATGTGCGTGCACGCGTTTGTGGGCATGCATGTGCACGTGTGCGTCTGCCGCCCGCCCCCCACTCAGGGCTTTGCTCGAGGTCCTGCTTTGAGGGGGAGGCTGCAGCATGGCTCGGTGCTCCCAGTGGGCTCCTGCCCTGTCCAGGTGCAGAGTGACCAAGGGGCAGAGCCAGGCAAGGATCCGTCCTCAGGAAGGCACTGGCAAATCCAGGCTCACCTGCTCCCTGACCTTGACCTTAGGCACCTTTCCTCATCTGTAAAATGGGGTGGGTCAGCACTGGTAACCTGCCGAGGTGGAGTGTTAAATAAAACGATTTGTAAAGCAGCCTGGCTCGGTGTCTGGCTTGCAGCAGGCACTTGGCGAAGGGCATCTCCTTGCCTTCTCATCAGCGCTTCCCAACATCGAGGTGCCTCTGACCAGTGAGCAGTGAGCCTCGGTGTCCCCTCCTCCCCAGCACCCTGAAGGGTTTGCTCTGCATTAATGGGGGTGGTCGCCTTCTTCAGGCTCTTGGGCGCCCCCTCCGCTGTGTGGGATGACCCCGCCGACCTTGGCAGAGGTGTCTGCAGGGTGTGAGGGGAGGGTCTGGGTGATGGCATGGCCTGGGCCAGTGCTGGGCAGGACCTTGGGGACAGTGGGATGGGAAGGACCATTATCTGCCCCTCGGCCACACAGGTCCGCCAGGTCTCCCCTCTTCTGTAGCTTCTTTCCTCTCTTGAGGTGGTTTATTCTTAATGTTCCTTTCAGAATGATTTTACCTGAACATGCGGAGGTGTGGAGATGGAGGGCAGAAAAGGAACCTCAGTGCACAAGGTCCCTGGCTGCCCTCCCAGAGGCATCACGCCAGCCACACGTCGGCCACACACACAGCACACTGGGACGAGGCTCAGCTCCACTCAGGGTTATTTTATTTTCTTAAAGTAGATAATCTTTGACTTTCATGTGACCACCAGCTCCTCTCTTTCCCTCTGTACATCTCTTGAAGTCCTTGGCTGTGAATCTGCACACTGGCCTCGGACACAGAGGCCACACAAAGGGCGAGAGAGATTTGGCAAGGGCTCTGGCGGCCTCCCCTCGAGGGGTTCCTATGTACATGCAGCCCTCAGCGAAGGTCCCATGGCCTGGGCAGGAAAGCCCGTGTGCGGTCCCAGCAGGGCCTCCCTCAGGCCACAACGCTGGCTGTGCCTTCACAGGAGTTGGAGGCGCTCCCAGCCCACCTCAGGCGCGGGGCGTGTGGGGACGAGGGGGTGCCATCTCTCGCTCCCCTTCTTTCACTTGGCAAAGCCACAGATAATTTACTCTTTAAATACCAAGACATTTAGCTATTGTTCACTCGCTCTTAGGTGAAGGGCCTTCTTTAAATACATCACGTTTATTTTCTTAAATAAAAACAAAGCAGAAAACTGTACCAGTGACAAGAGGACGCTGCAGAGGCTTATGTACAACACGTGTCCCACGAGGCTGGTGCAGGACTGCCACCTACCCCAGGATTTCTTTGGAGCAGAGGGACAAAATCGTCCAGATAACAACTTTTACACTCAGCAAGCCAGACACAAAAAGGATCACCTAAAAAAAAATATGTTTTGAAAATCTGCATTTAAAAAAGAATACTCAACTGCATTTGAAATTTTCTGTATTTTTTGTTTTTCTGCGAAACACCACAAGATTTGGCCAAAAAAAAGGATGTCAGAGAAGAAAAACCAGGTTTTGATTTATAAAACATCAGACTAGTAGAAGAAAAGCTGGAACCCCAGCTGGCCTAGTTGGAAATAAATCGTGCCACTCATTTTATCGTGTTGATTTTTGCTGCATATTTTGAAGCTGTTTAAAAAGAGCTGTGAGTGGCTGGAGGTTGGGTTAGTGCTGCCACCTGGCTCCCAAGGTCCCAGGTCGGGAACAGATGTGGTGCAGAGCAGCCATGTGTAGGCCAGCAGTGGGCGCAGCCAGCAGGGAAGTACACAGGTCCCACACTGGTCCTCCCTCGTGGTCAGCAGCAATGTCCCCAGGCTGGGGCTCGGGCAGCAAGCTGGCCTGACCCGGCCCCAGCCCACTGCCACGCCCTGACAGTCCAGTGCAGACCCCCATGCAGAGTAGGGCCACCTCAGGAAGGCAAAGTGAAGGGGCAGGATGGGCTTGTCATGATTCTGTGACAGCTTTTCGTGTCTCCAAGAGACCTTGGCGCTTCGGAGGACTTTGCCATCTCCAGACATGTGCATGTGTGCGTGTGTGTCTACCTACCTAGCAATCTATCCATATATTAATGTTTGTGGAAACATGGGGCCAAGGAGGTGGAGGCCAAGGGGTGGGGGGCATTCCGTAGACCCCCCGTTTTCTGCCGCTCTAGCATGAGTCGGGGTGTGATGCCCCGTGTTTTCACCACAGGCAAGCGGGCCCAGCCGCTGTTCAGCAAAGGCCAATGTATTTGAGATTGTTCTGTATGATGACGTCTGTCACCGCATCAAAGACAAACTGGATGTTACTGGTGTCGGTGGCGCAGGTGAAATGAGAGTAGATCTCCTTGGTCTCCTTGTTGCGGTTCAGGTCCTCAAACTGCCGCTGGATGTAGACAGCGGCCTCCTCGTACGTGTTCTGGCCCTTGTACTCGGGGAAGCAGATGGTGAGCGGGATGCGCCGGATCTTCTCCGCCAGCAGGTCCTTCTTGTTCAGGAAGAGGATGAGCGAGGTGTTGATGAACCAGTTGTTGTTGCAGATGGAGTCAAAAAGCCGCAGGCTCTCTGCCATTCGACTCTGGGGAAGTAAAGTGCTGGCATTAGGCAGGCAGGCAGCGGGCAGAGACCCCAGACCCGTAGCCCTGCTGGGAGGAAGTCCTCCTTCCAGGGTCTCTAGCCCAAGGCTGATCCCTGCAACAGCACCCCCTTCTGTCAGGGAGGCTGTCCTCTGTCCAGTCCAACCTGTCTTCACCGGCCTCCCCTGGTACAGGCAGCACCACCCTCCTTGCTCGCGGCACGTTTTTGGAAGAGGTTCTCTGGCCTCCTGGGTCCCTCTGGGTCCCATGGTTAGTGAGCTCAGCATGTGGCTTTGGGGCTGCAGCCATGCTGAGCATAGCCTCCTCCAACCTGTGGGCCTGGGCACCTCCAACCTCACCCTACCCCACACCCTCACGTGAGAGCTCATCTTCCCTGTCTCCCTCAACATGCGTGGGCAACCTTCTGCTGCCTGGGTTTTTGCCCAGTCTTTTGTAACGTCCTTGGTCCACAGACTGTGAGGGGGTGGCCTTCCCTTCTGTAACCAAAGCTTCCAGCTGGTAAGGAAACGCCAGCCTGGGGCCAGGCTCCTTCCCTGCCCTCCCTGGCTGCGGTGTCCCCACCAGCTGCTGTGGGGCTCCTGGCTCCCCGCATCTGCCCAGGCAGAATCCTGGCTCTCTGCCTGGTGGCCTGGGCTGAGCGGGCGCTCGGGATGTGCACAAGACAGGAGGCAGCAATGACCATCATGGAGCCTGGCACCAGGCCACTCTTCCATTCTCCTCTTTCTGAGGGTCTTAAAATGTGTTACAGTAACTCTGAGTTTTTAAGGAGCATGAGGCTTTCGTCTGACTCTCCAATCCACCATTTCCCCACAAAACTGACAATTCTAACTTTTAAAAGAAGGAAGTGCCTGGAACTACCACTCGGAATTGCTGCTGGTGAAAGCGGCCCCTCCTTTTAAGATAAACTGAGCCAAGTGTCTGGACAAAGGCTGGAACCAGTTTACTTTAGATCTGAGGTTTCAGATCTGAGGACTTTTCTGAGCAGATTTCCTCACCAATGACCACGCTAACTCTGTCAGTATTGATAGCTTGGGCACAAGGCAGCAGCATTACCAACAACTACGGTGACAATGACGATGGTAACTACAGCTGGACATGCAGTGGCAGCCTGTTCTATCCCCACATCTTCCTATTCCTATTTTACAGACGAAGAAACCGAGGCTTGGAAAGGCAGGAAATGTGCTCCAAGTCCCATGGCCAGGAGCCCTAGGGTTGGGGTGCCCAGGAGGATGCCACAGAAACCTGCCCCCAGGGCCCCTGGTTCTCTGGCAGGATGTATGCCGAGGAGCCAGGTGTGGGGCAAGGAAGGATGCCCAGAGGTACCTGTCATTGTGCTGGGACGCTGTGCTCCACAAACCAATTTGTTCCTTCTTTAGAATGTGCTTAGGAATAATGGGGACTCTGAAAAGTGGGTACTCCTCAGGTCTGGGGGGTACGGGCCATTCTGCAGAGACAAACAAGGTGCACAATCCCACCCCAGCAGTGTCTGGAGCAGCCAGTGCCTCCACAGCGGAACTGATCGTATGTTCCCAAATGTGAGATAAGTGGTGGTCTAGGAATGTCACATCCTACCGAGGGACTAATTAGCTCTAATGGATTCCTGGAAGCCACCTCGTAAAGACTGTGGTAATGGAGCTGTCATTTTTTGTAGAAATGATGTCACAATTGGGGGCTGTGCTTGTGACCCCAAATTTTGCATCTGATAAATATAGATATAGCCATTTGCACATATTAATTCACTAAGCAAACACTTGCTGAGCCCACCGAGTCCACAGGCCACCGGCAGGTCGCCAGGTCATGTGCCAGGTGATGGAGCTCCAGGGACAGGAGCTCTGGGGCTGCAGGGACAGAGGCCAGGCAGGGATGGCAGGAAGCTTCCCCCAGGGCTGGGGGAGGGGTGGATTGGGGTTTAAAGGCAAGTGAACAAGCAGAGATGGGGCAAGGGCCTGCCTCCCTGAGCCCTGCTGGGTCATTTGGAGGTGATAGCCAGGGGGTTTTGCACCCAGCTCAGTGCAGCAGCTCTTGGGCAGGCAGTGCAGTCTGGGGAAGAGGAGGGGCAGGAGAGCCACCTCAAAGACGCGGAAACAGTGCGCCTGTACTGACTGTAGGCAGAGAGGGCTCTGCAGGGCACATGTGCTGCGGACCTGGGGAGCAAGCTCTGCAGGGCAGTGAGAGGGGCCGACAGACCACGTGGACCCCCCGTGCCCAAGGCCATGTCAGCCACTCTTCTTGTTCACCACCACCTAATACTCCTGACCCAAGCCCCCATGAG
>CAUYSK010045474.1:0-57131 GCA_963575035.1 Avahi laniger | reverse complement strand
GACTATTATTTTTTATTTTATTTTTTTTTGAGACAGAGTCTCACTCTTTTGCCCAGGCTACAGTGCCGTGGCATCAGCCTAGCTCACAGCAACCTCAAACTCCTGGCTCAAGCGATCCTCCTGCCTCAGCCTCCCGGGTAGCTGGGACTACAGGCACGCGCCACCATGCCCTGCTAATTTTTTCTATATATTTTTAGTTGTCTAATTAATTTCTTTCTATTTTTAGTAGAGACGGAGTCTCGCTCTTGCTCAGGCTGGTTTCGAACTCCTGAGCTCAAACAATGCACCCTCCTCGGCTTCCCAGAGTGCTAGGATTACAGGCATGAGCCACCGCGCTCCACCAAGTGATTGACTTTTGAAATTGACATTTAACAAATGTTTTCTAAAGAAGATTTTAGGTATGAAAAATGTATTTATACATTTATTTTTTGTTTAATGTCAGGTTTACAATCTGCTTTTGTTTTTTATCATTTATTCTAGTTGAAGGAAAAGAACTAATATATATTTGGAAAACTATGAAAAGGTATTTAAAAAGCACTGACAACAGTTTGATTCAAATATTGGGTGATAAAAGTAAGGAATATAGGGAGATTGCACAAGTTTTATTGTACATGTTCAAAAATTGGATTTCCTCCTCATTTCCAGCTCCATATATTTTAAACAACATGTCTGCAGCCAAATTATGATTTGGAGCCAAGCAAATACTGCAGCTGAAAGGTCATTTTGCAGAAATAATAGTATTTTAGTTTTCTTTTCTCTAGGTGAGTTAATGCCATGATGCAGATGCCTTCCCTATTTAGATAAGAAAAGATAGAGGAAATTGTACTACAATTTTAATTTTTCTTTTGTCACTTTGAATAAATCCATTAATACCAGGGCTTTTACAGAGATGTCCAATGTGAACAGAAAATACAGCCAGGTTATTAACAAAATGTAATTGCCTGGTGATAACAGACCCATTGAGTCTCTATTTGACATTTATTTAACTTCAAAAAGACTATCAATTAGGATACCACATTTAAAGCAAGTGGAAAAATTATGCATGGACACTTCTAACAAAAAAAGTGACACTTTAATAAAATAGTGTGCATCATTTTTAGAATACCAAACCCATACTTAGTATTGTTTCAAAAAGAAAAACTTAATATATTTTTTTGGTCTCCTGGTGTCAAAAGGCACGAGCTGAACACACACTCAGCTTTCAAATGCATGCAATATGCACATCCAGAATCACGAGACCCAGGTCCTAGTGATCTGTCCAAATGATTCAGATGGTGCCTATAAAATACAAGTAACTCTGTGCGTATTTGTGTGTTCTACATATCCTAGCAATGAAAACACTAATTAGGATATTGAAAGATGAAAATATTGTTAATTGGTTTTATACGTTCAATACTTGATTTTGCAGTCTTGAATCCAGGGAAGTTTGTGTTCAAAGATACGAATCATATTTGGTCACTGGTGAGAGAGGTAGCAGTGATTAAGGGAAGAACACTAAGTTTGACAGAATAAAACCTGAGCCCAAACCCCAGGATATACAGAATGACTTTTTTTAGATAACAGTTTTGGGGGCTTCTTGTGTGAGAGGCACCCACTTAAACACATAATAGATATTATCTCATGAGTTTAGGCAATGATTTCATCTCTCTAAGTATGCATTTCCTCTTTCATATATTTAACTGTATAGTCAGGGGGAAAGTTCTCATGTGTCCTGGTCAACACGATTCCTCCTCTTTGTACGTTTATTTCTTTTTATGAAAGAAGAAATTTAATCTGATCAGTCTCATGTGATGGAACTAACTGAACCAAACTCCATATTTAATAGAGATATTATGCTTATAGAAATCAGTTGATGATGATGATTTATCTTCCACTGTGTCATCTAATCCATTTATCGTTGCTTTCTTATGGGACCAGGCATCATAGTTCGGACTGGATAAACTGTGATGGGCAAAGCATGTGGTCCTTGTTCTCATGCATCTTGGAGTCTTTCTGTCTCTTTCTCCCATGCAGGCAGATTATTCAACTGACTCCTGAACTGTTTCTTTGGGAAAAACTTAGCAAGTAATCTTTCTTCCCTCAATCCCATTCAATAAAAAGAGCCAAAGGCCAGTACTTGTCGTTTGTTTTTTTTGCTATACATAGGGCTAGACCATGAAAAACAAACCTGAGACTCCTCACCTTTGGAAAGGCTGACAAATGAGGGAATTCCTTAATAAATATTTTATGCTTTAAATTGGTACATACAGTTTTCTCAAGCAATAAAAATTAAATGGACAATGATTTCTAAGTCTTCATGTGAGATTTTATTTCAAAATCACATTATGTTATACTTTTATTTTGAAATCTACTTTCAGATTGGTATGTTATTTTCATTTCATAATAAGATAATAGGAATTCAGCTGCATTTTTGCAGCTGAACAGCTTTAGATTTGAACAAAAAGGAAAGTAGCTTCTGAAAGAGGACTCCGGAGTCCGCTGCAAAAGAGTCTCCAAATCAGAAAGAAGTTAGCTGCAGCTTCCAGACCTGAGGATAAATATTCCAGTATTTTAAGACCAGGTAGATCATAGCTGTAAACTCTTCCAGCCTGTCTGTCTTTGGAGGAAGTAACTCTCATTCTCTTCCCACAAGCCTCTGGAGGAATGTTCAGCCCAAACATAGGAGCAGAGTAATTCATGACATCCACCATCTGCATTCAATTTCCTATCCATCTAACCACATGCCCTACTATTTCCCTGATGCCACACACGTTGGAACTCTCTTTTGTCCCTTTATCATGTCCTGTGTATTCTTCTCAAGTATTTGCTAATGATCCCAATCTTTCCATTTATCCAAATCTTTTTTGACTCGTAAGTGCTGAGACTAAGCGCACCTCCTCCCGCAAATCCTTTCTGAACCTGTCCATACCACATACAACATCTTGTTTCTAAAATCTTATAGCACACAACCCATATATATGACACACTGTCACCTGATTTTCTGTGGTATCTTCTCGTTTTGACTTATGGTAGAATTGCTATGCTGTTATTAACATTTACAAATAGTCTTCCCTGTACGGTACAAGAAAGTCCTTGAATTCTTCAAATAAGTGTCTAGAAGACAGTGTGACATTACTGATAGCAATTTTGCATTAGTCATTCCAGGCAACATATTTCCAAGATTTCTGATAAACAGCCATTATTTATGTTATGAATATGAGAGTCAGACACAAGCTCACACAGACAAGAATTGATGCATATTTGCGACAGAATTGATGCATATTTGTTAATTATACATTAATATAATACAATTCTATAAATATTAGCAGTAAGTACACATATTTATTGAAAAGGGACAGTGGAGCAAACTATGCCACATTTTTAGGGTGACTCCAAGTCATAGAAGTAAAGGAGGAGTCAGGACTTAAACTGCTGAGTTTCAAAATATGTACCTCTCTTTAAAAATATTTAGGGAATAAATATGTTGATTGGTAAAACAAAAGGCACCAATTTTCCAGCTAATACTTCAATTCACCAAATGTGTTTCCCTCAAACTTGTGTTACATTGCCTGACCTGAAAAAGTATCTGACATAGCATCTAAAATCCAAGATAATTGTTACGATATTGTGGTATTGGCTATTATTTATTGAATAGTGACATGGATAACTATTATTAACTTTGTAGATGAGAAAACTAAGTAACCAAATGTTCACAGAAGGTGCATACTCTGACTTCTCAGTCTGAGATCTTTCCACGATCCTGCACACTCTTTCCAACAAATGTATGTACTTCTTCTATCTCGAATGTCTTTTCCAATCTTGATCACCTAGTTATTGCCTCTTGCTATGATGTGAATGTGTCTGCTCCAGAACTCAGGTGCTGCCAATGTGGTAGCATTAAGAGGTGAGGCCTTTAAGAGCTGATTAGGCCCTGAGGGCTCCTCCCACATGAATGGGAGTAGGAACCCTTATAAAAGTGCTTAACAAGGGAGTTTGTTTCTTTCATCTTTCCACCTTCTGCCATGTGAGGACACATGGTTCCTCCCCTCTGGAGAATGAGGTGTTCAAGGTGCCTTCTTGAAAGCAGAGAAACCAGACCTCACCAGCTAGTGCCTTGATCATGGACTTCCACCCTCTGAAACTATAAGAAATAAATTCCTGTTCTTTGTAAATTACCCAGCCATTTATTTTCTGTTATAGCAGAACAAATGGACCAAGATAATTCCTCATCCCCAAAAAGACTACCCGATATCACTTTCATCATTTAGTTTTTCCTGAACATCATCTTTGCAAGAAACATGTTTCATTTATTTTTGTATTCTCAGTATATAGTACTTTCATAATGAACCCTTTGGATTAAAAATTATTCTGAAATTTCAATGTTGTGTATTTAATAATATTTAACATTCACATTTTCTTGTTATTCATTTATTTTTGTGGAAAAATATTTCTTAATCACAACTTCCAAATGAGGGTTAAAGCTGTTATTTCCTTTCAAACATTACTAACATTTTATTCAGGGATATTTTTCCTCAGTAAAAAAAACTGTAGAAATTGGCCTCATATCAAGTAGGCTGATTCAGCAAGAATGCACCTGCCAGACTCAAATGATTTTCTTTTATGCTTTTAGGTTTTCTTCTGTGAAAAGCTATAATAGGTCACATAGTAGCTGGGGACAAAATGCTCATGCAAATTAGATTTTATTTCCTTAGTGTCATATCATCAATGTTGATTATTTTGAGGATACAGAAATCTTGCATATCTCTTAGATATATGTAATGTACGTAAGCCTTCTAGTTTAAGTATCTCCCTGTATAAGTTCTTCCATTTGTGGAAAAATTAAACACATATGAGACAATGTTTTGGCTAAATAATCACAGGCAGTTGATATTAAAAATATCAACTTATTATTATAAACATGTTTATAAATATGAGATTAAATTCAGTAAGAGACCACGAATGCTTTAAAATACATTTGTACAGGCATATTCTAAAAGTCAAAACCTTTAAAATCATTATTTATCATAGCTACATAAAACATTTCAAATACTTTAACCAGCTCTTGGCTGAGATATAAGAGCCGCCTTTGCCTTCAGAACAGTCAGTGGCAAACTGAAGTGTATTGAATTCCTACAATGTCCTAGGAACTATGCTAAATGTTGCATATTTTCATTATCAAAATAATTTGATGTAGTGGATGTGATATCCATATCATAGATAAGGAAACAGAAGCTAACATTAATAACTTCCCAAAGTCACACATTTCGTAATTACTATACCAAGTGTGTTGGACTTCCAAATCTAGGCTTACTATATGTTCTAAGTTTAGTAGAGATTATTGGTACAGTTATGAGATTATTGGAACAATCTTTAGTGTTTTTATTTATTATTATTATTATCTAGATCTGATGAACATAAATATTGTAAACTGTAGATATATTTTTTGGAAATATGACCTTTGGAATGATTACATATAAAGCAGAGTAAACACTATCCTTCACTTCTTCATTGTTTTTTTTTTTTTTGCTGGAAGAAGAATAAATGAAAGCAAGGATGTCTTGGTTAACAATACCTGTAAGAGTACGAAAGTGACATGACCAGGTGTGCCTTATAGAACAAGAAACTAGCCAAAATCCCAGTCTCAATAACACAAATAACTTAATTATCAATAGTTTTTAACATTTCCAAACAGAAGTGAGTGTAAAATAGTGGATAGAAAAATAAAACATTTCAAAGGTGCAGGGCTTTGTTTTTGTTGGTTTTTTTTTTTTTTTTTGGTTGTTTGCTTGTTTGGTACGTGTGGGGGTGTTGATAACATGAAGAGAGACTTCATGTTAGCTATGAAAATAGCAGGTCATTCTTTGTCATAGAGAAGATAGGATTTATATCTGATCAATGCAAAATAATGTTGGTATATATTTTACTGCCACACTACTGAAGAAAAAATACTAGTTGGTCAAATTTTTAATAAGCAAGCCAATCACTGGTTTATGTTCTTTAAAAATGTCAATAATGCTTAAATATCACTTGTTCATAATTTTTTATAAATAACAATTCAAAACTTCTATATCAAAAAATAAGAAAACAAGCAAAGTGATTATAAACCGAATATGAGTTAATATTTTTGGTAAGTTCTATTTAAAAATTCTCCTTTATTTTACATGACTTCTTTTGTTAAAACTGAGCTTTTAAACAGATCAGGCATAAAAATGACATGGAATATGAAATTTCAAAAATTAAAATTAACGTGACATAAATTAATACAAAATACCAGGAAATAATAATGCAAAAATGATAAGATGACACTTATTATAATTACTAATCATAAACATAAAGTCTCTGCTGTTTCTATTGTAACACTTAAAATTTCAAGCCAGGAAATCATTATGAAATCTTAGCTTTGAAAGACTGTATGAATTTTGTATGTTTAAATGTGGAATGTAAATTTTGTAGGTTTAAAAGCAAAGCAAAAAGCACAACCATAGGTGAAAACCTGAGTCTAGTTCTTTAACTGGAGGGTCAGATCTATAATTATGTAATATTCTGAATCAAAAGTGGATTTCGGTGATATAGCAGTGAGCATAGCTGCCTTCCAAAAGTGGATTTCCTTAATTTAGCAGTTACAATGTCATAGGGGCACCTCTTTTGAAAATAAAATTGAGCATCCAACTTCCAATTATTATCCTTCCAATATGGCAACGTGTTAATACTGGGGCTCAGAACCATAGGGTAACAGCGTGAAAGAAAATGGTTTGTGGAATCTGGTAGACACAAGCTTGAAAGCCTGGTCCACACTGTTCTACCCACGTGAGACTGAATGAGTTCCAGAACATCTAAGAACCTCCATTCGCTCATCCACATAATAGTGATAGTAACACCACCCCATGAAACCCACCAAGTGCAGTGGATAACACTAGGAATGAATTAAGTAGGCTATTTTTAAAACTCCATCGCAAAGGTGTTATATGTTGAGACCATCTTGCTGTATTGGTATTTCATATCTATGGCAGGTATGAAACACATTCAAAAGACTAACTTGGTCACCAGCCTAATTCTTAACAGGACACTCTTTCCTCAAACTTCGCCATATAAATAAGATTTTGTGAGTCTTTCTGGGAAAATATTAAAAGTACACAGTGAGCTTTATGTTCATATTTGGCATGTGCCATGGACACAACTTCCAGAATCATCTCTGGGTTGGCCCAACTCAGCATCCTGTGATCAAGTAGGAAAGTAGAGAAATGGAAGCACGATTATACCTTGGTTAAACAACATACATATATACAACCAAACACAGTAAGCTGTATTCCACTTGTAAAGTCAAATAAAAACATGTTTATAGTCATTTAAGTATTGTATAAACATGAAATGCCATATGAAATAGTATAGTATACCTGCTTTTCAAACGGATTAAAATGGCTAAAATAATTTAAATATGATAGAAGCACTATACCCTACATAACATAGGCTAGAAAATGAGATAAAATCATAACAGTAAAGTCAACTATTGAGATGCTAATATAAATCATTAAACATACAGACAGAGAAACTCTCAACTGATAATTGATCATAACTTCTCCTATATGCTTAGGTTATCTGAGAAGAGCAAAATCCTTACATAGAAGAGCAACAATATTTGACTTATGAACTACAAATAATTAAGTTGGGAGGCTAATAATTCTGTAGAACAGAGAAAAACAGAGCCAGGGTAACAATCAGAAAATGCACAGTCTTTAAGCTTTTTTATTCCACTTTTAAACTTTGCAGGATCAGTCTTATAGCTGAGGGCATCATCTAAAATAAGACAAAGAAAAATGATCACTAATTAATATAAGGATCCAAAAATATTAGACAGAAATAGTAGACAGAAATATCATTACTTTATTGATTTCATAAGTCAAAGTAAAAAGGAGTCTTACTGTCGCTCTAGCATGTATGTGCTCACAGAAAAAAACTATTATCCCCATCTAGAAAATATTCTCGAATGGAATCTTGCCCAAATAACCTTAAGGGCATTACTGAATATATTAATTTGTGATAATATGTTTTGTAGAAAAATATGTCTAACTTAGGATTTTACCTATCTCTATCATCATGTGTCAGATGAAAACAGAATCTTATTGTACATATAAACTGACTTTCGAATGCATTATAGAGAAAGGAGTCAGGTTGTTAGTCAGAAGTTGGGCCAGGGCCCTCTGTCAGAGCCGTAGTGGATTAAAATGAAGTCGCACTGCTAGAAGAAACGCGTGCATGAAAGGGAATAGAGCCAAAGAATGGCAGGAGTTTGTTAAGCTACACTTTTGGCTTCTCTATTTCAGATCTCAAATGACATACCAGTTAGATTTCACCCAAACACTGACATTGTGCGGCCCTTTGATACCACTGCTTAACGCTGAGAGTGCAGTCTGAGAGCAGTAGAAAAAGGAAAGTGGGATTTAGGCAGGATACAGAGGTGGGACTAAAAGTGCTTTCAGGAATGAGAGCAGAAGGAAAAAGGATTGGGTTATAATTGATGCGAGCTGTTTGTTTGTTAGTTTTGTTTTTCTTGGCTAGAAATGAACAAACTCCCACCCCACAAAAAACAAAAGTGATATATTTTAATGATACTATTTTATTTATTTTTACCTGTTTTCTTTACTATCTTCACTTTAGATTGAGCAAAAATCTATTCAGATTGTCACCAGGATTTTTTTTAATACTCTTAAGTAAATAGTATCTTTTGAAACAGGAAATGTTAAAGTTTTTAAGTATTTCTGATGTTAAAGCTGTATATTTTAGACAAAGAAAATAAAACTAAGAAAAGGCTGAGTTGTAATATAACTGATTGTAGAAGGCCAAGTGAGTTAGAAAAATAAACAATGGGTACTGTGTTCTAACTGAATGTCCACAAGCTATTCCTGCCTTTGTTTTGATCCGGAAGATTTGGACTCTTTACTTTTTGCAGTTCCCCCTCCCTGCTTCTCCCCATACGCCTTTCCCTCCTCCCTCTGAAGAAAATTAACTTCTGCATGCTCAGCCAGGACACAATGTAATTTCCTTGCAGATGGGTGCTTGTCTTCTGAAGAAATTAAAACAGCAGATTCTTATCCACAATAAGAAAAGCTATCAGAAGTCTAACTTCAAGAATACACTTAAAGAAATAAATAAAACATATATTTCTAGCTCTTCTCCAGCTTAGTGTGTAAGTACTGGGAATACTTATACACTAATTCTAAACATAAATGCCAATCCCCTTTACAGAAGAAGAAGCATATGAAGAAAAGAATCAAACATCACCTTTTAAAATATGTCATGGTGAACATGTTACTAATCCTGCAATGAAATTTTTACCCTGCTTGAATTATGTAAATGCTTTCAGGAATTTGAAAATAATTATTTCAGTAAAAGGGTGTAGAGCTCCTCAACTTGCATAATTTCCCACCAGAAAAATTAAATCGGAATTATGTAAGTGTATCACTACAAATCCAGTTGGCCCTTAGGCAACGCCTGGGAAGAAATACGAATGCAGTGTGCCTCAAAAGTCAGGCTAGTCTTCAGCTCTGTTTGTCTTCTGCAGTCTGATTTAAATAATCATTTGGATTAAGACCACAAGTACCTAAACTGTAGACAGCGTTGAAAGATTTAAAAATGAAAGGCAATAGGATACTGTAGCAAGAACCCAAGCAGAAAATGATGGGGAAGAAATACACTATATTAAAGGCAAAAGAGATTGAATAGTATCTAACAAACTTTGGCTTGGTCTTTAGGGAAGCTAAGTGATTTATGGAGAACAAAATTAGTAGGGAGACTAGGATTATAGACTGAATGTGCAATCTATATTTATAAAATTATTTGTATGTTTGAAAAATTCTCCTTTCCAAACAATGATCCTTGAAAGGGGATTTTAGAAGCCCTTTAGATTTCCCAGTCAAACAACATCATATTCTTTTTATTATTACAAATATTATTCACCATAAATCAACCTCAACTCCCATTATTGTCCTTACATTTCCTGTTGAACACTCAAAACAAGATGCAGTTTTATTTATATTCTCATTTATTTTTGCTTCTCTGACTTCCCCAAGAAACAGACCCATAATGACACTCAAATTTCTGTGTCTGTCTTGTATACTCTGTCCTCAGACATTGCACAGTGTCTGGAACATAAAAGGGAACAGAAATAGTTTATTTAATGAATGTCTTATGATAGACCAAGGGCTAATGCATTAACAGCAGTGGAAATTAAGGTGTCTTTTCTTGAGAGACTATTGGTGATATATGCCATAGCTTAGTGGGTTCATCCTCCAACCCAGAGTTTCCAATTCCAAGAGTTTCTCCTAAATTGATAATAAGAAATTAGGAATATAGTTGTTTAGTACAATAATACTTATTATATTTAAAGACTTGAAAGCAGAACACAAAATGTTTAACAGGGGAATAATTTTAAAAAATAGTATATTCATATCTTAGAATATAATTAATCCATTAAAATGGTGTTTTAAAAATATTTGCAAAATATTGAAAATATAATTTTAGTTAGAAAATAGACTCAAATCTGCATAGACATAATTGTGTCTATAATATATACATAGAGATATAATTAGCATATTATTATATAGTAATTAGCTTATGTAGGAGACCATGAGTGTGTGTGCACGTGTGTCCTGAGGGAATCTATCTGTACAAAATAGGCATTATAGACATTATGAATTCTGGAGTCAGGTTGCCTAAATATGAATACTAGTTCTGTCACTTAAGGAGCAAGTAAGTTCCACCTCTCTTTTCCTCAAGATATCTCCTATGTGAACTGGCAAAAATATAGTTGCTGTTGGGATTAGATGAGTTAATTTCTACTTATATCAATCCATGACAGAGAGTAAATATTCCACAAGTCTTAAGTATTATGAACACCTAAATACACACACATAAACACATTATATGTTCATGAAATGAACTTATGCATATACACATGCAATCACAAAACTATGCAAAATTGAACAAAATGTTATCAGTGAATGGTTTTGGTTTCTGAGATTGTATATAACTTTTGTGTTTTACTTTGCATGTTCTTATAGAATGAGTCTAAAAGTTTGTCTGTAATAAGTAAATATTGCTTTTATAATTATAAATAAAAACATTTTGGCATGGTATTTAAAAACAGATCGATTGAGTTAACATACACACACATGTATAATACATAGCTATACAAGGCTTACAACAATGCTCAGCACATAGTGTGCATTATAGTAGTATTTATTAAATTAAAATAAATGGCAAATGAGGAATTAGATATAATAATTACCAACAAAAAATTTTCAGTCTAAGAGAGTTGCAAGAAAAGAAGTTAAACAAAGAAAAAAATAGAATTGTAAGAGCAGGCAGTATCAGTCTAGTAAAGTTTGGTATTTATAATTCTTTCCAAGACTTAAGCATATTTGATAGGCCACACTGAAGGAGCCAGTACAAAGGGGAAGCTGGTAAACAAGTTTTACGGCAGAGTTCAGATTCCAGATAAGCTGGGAAAAATAAGATGAACAAAATAGGATACATTTATTTTAAAGAGGAAAATGTTTATAAAGTCCTGGAATATGGAAGGTAGGGCTGAGTGCAGATACACAGAAATTTGTGTTTATAAATGCAAAAAACATACCAAGTCAAGAGTTGAGGGCTTTATAGTCTCTGTGAAACAAGTAGTGAAGAGGATGCAGATGGCCACGGAGGAAGCAGGGCCAACAGACAATGCTGATGGATTTAAGTAACTACCATGGCGATGGGCAAAGGTCCTGTCTACCATTAGGAACAAGTGCAGGCACCGGTCTAAACAGATACACTGTAGAAATGAGCACTAGCAGATATAAAGGAGAGCAATGGCGTACAGGCAAAGCTGGAATTTTGCAGGGTGGATTATTCAGGATCACTTGATCACCAGTTTTTAGACTTTCCCAATACAATCGTTCTGTAGCTAATTGAACAAATTTTCAGGCTCCCAAATATCTCATCTCATGATTAAATTAAAATTTAGCAAAGTTTGATGCTTTCTCAAATGATGAATAGAATTCTAATTTTTGATATTAATAAGGCATAACATTTTAATAACCAGCAAAACATCATCATATATAGTTTATATTTAAATCCCTGTTTAAACAAGTTTCTCCAACATATGATTAGTTAGTAAATAACTTAAGAAATTAAATAGAAAACATCAATCAACCACCTAAAGTTTTAGTATCTGATGAAATTTCTTCATATTGTAATCATTGAAAATTATATTTGCATATAGTGCTAGTAAAACTCATCAGACATTTACTGGTCTCTTGTTGAAAATATTTGTGGGCATTCTTGGGCCTGTGAAATTATGCCTACAAATTTTATGAATGCTGAGTTGACATTTCAGATATCTTTTTTATTTAATATTTTTAATAAAAAACCATACATACTAAATCTCTGATTTGCTGGATAAACCCAAAAATTTAAATTCTATAGCTATAATTAATCTTTGACTATCTGGCTTAAATAAATAAAGGTACTTATTCTTAGGTACCCATAGGTAATAGATTTATTTTAATAAATCTAATAAATAAAGCTAACATTGCTAAAATGTAAAGAGCAGAGCTCAGGTAAATTTAATGGAATGACAGAAGATTCAGTAGTATAGGTTAATTCTAATTCTACATTCACTGTCTTAACGAAGTTAAAGAAGCAACTCAGCAGATTTTTTTTTCTTTCTTTCCTTCCTTCCTTCCTTTTTCCCTTTCTTCCTTGTTTCCTCCTTCTCCCTCGCTTCCATCATCACATTTTATTCTTTGTTTATGGGCCAGTAATTCTATTACACATAAATGAGGCACTGAATATTATAATACATTTAGTTAAATTTATTTTCCATTAAGATATATATACATATAAAACAAAACATAATTTGTGGGAGTTATACTACAAATCACTTGCATTTATGAGCTTGACATCATTGTCATCGAAAGGGAAAATTTAAATTTTGTATGGGTCACTGAGATGGGTTTCTATTATGTTTACAGTTAAAAAAATACAAACTCTGTCAACTTTCTCCTTATACATATGCAAATTTTCCTAGATGACTTAGACCACTTTCCTTTTACTTAATATCAGCATTTTTCAAATGATCATTTCTGAAAGTGGAAGACACATTCTTAAAAGTTGAATACTATGTCATCATTAATTTTCGCTATTTGAGTTTGTCAACTGCATGTCATAAAATGATTAATTGTCAAAATTCAATAACCATAAGTAAACATTAAGCATCAACTGTGGTACTAGAAAATCATCTGTGATTGAATCAATATTTTTGTCCTTGCATCTGACTGTGTAAGCAAGTTTCACAGCCAGAGTTCTATAGTGCTCTTGACAGACGTGGCAGTAATAATGTTAATATTGCAAATCTTTAAAGAGTTGTATGAATGTTCCAGTAAAAGGTGTCTTAAGCACCCACTCGTATGTGCTTATTGATTATGTAAAAGTCAGAAATATAAACGGTGTAGTATATAAACGGTATAGTAAATGCCTATGTTTAATGTTAAATCATGAAAATACACCAACAATGGAAATGATTTAAAACATAAAAACATGAAGAGAAATATTTTAGTTTATTGTCATGATTTGCATTTCAGGTCTAATTTTAATAGAAATATCTAAATTATAATTGAAGTTATTGAATAGTCATAGATGTGGTGGCAGGAAAGTATATAAAATACTTAAATAAAGTAAGAAGAAATGAGAATCTACACATAAAGGACATTTTCCAAGTGCACAGAAAGTGGTGAAATTATCAGGAAAATAAAAGTTTATAGAATCACAGCTTAATTTTAAGACAAAGAAATGTATTGAAGCAATGTCCACAAATACCACACTATATGTTAGATTATAAATTAATGATTTACAATCTATATTCCTTACAAAATGATAAAAATATATTTGGGCATAAATGTTTTCTTCATTTTATATTAGAATGGAAAATAAACATAGAATCTAAATTTTCCATTATTCTGTATAATTTTTAGTTAGTGTAATCTGGTTACTGTGAAGAATTAGACACTCACCCTTGAATTCAAGGCCATTTCTCTTGTCTTAGGAATCACTGTGGGTACAACGGAGAGACAGTTCTTTCAATGGGTCAAATGTCCTTCTTTCATTCTATATAAAAATCTAGCCATTAGCTAAGATACTACAAAAAACAATGAGAGTAATTTATAGAATAGTATTTAAAGGTCATAAATAAATATAAGTGTCATATAAAACTCATTTGAATGATAAATTATATTAATCCTTCTATATACACATATATGTAATTAATTGGATATATTGTGTATGTGTATGTGTGTAAAGATCATTATTTAGGTCTGTATCTTTCATCTGCCTCCTATACCTCAATTATTTTCACCAAATTAGACAACTTTGTATGTTAAAAGAACGGAAATAATGACTACATGTGTTTATATTTCTGTATGTCTGTAAAAAGAACATTTAAAAATGTTCCAGGTAGCTGTCTTATGAATGCAATTAGAAGTGTAGCCCCATTATAACTGTGTTTGTGAGTTATTTGGTTTTACACTATAAAATAGCAGTTAAATAATTTACAGTTAAATTTAATTTACAAGGTGATTATTCATTCATGAGATTGATTACATTGGTTTTACTTTCCTTTTCCACTGTACCATGAAGAACTAAACCATCATAGAATGTTATTCTGCTTTATAATCATACCATTTATATAAATAAGAAAATATGTAAAAATGTGTAGGCTACTTAGAAGAGAGATGTGCTCACTCACACTGAAATTTGTCTTTTCTAAACGATAATAAAAGACAGAAAATACATTGAGAAACAATATAAATCAAAATATTAAATGTAAATAAATATATGAGAGATGATGCTCAGTTTATTTTCCAACAAATGCAAACACACACGCACTTGAAGAAAAAATAAGATGTCTGCTGTCTTGGAATTCCATGTTTTAAAATCTCAAGGCTTTCCCATTAATTCATTCGCCTTGACTCTCAAGCTTAAATATAAGGCTGTATACTAGCATCAGCATTTTGATTCTTGATTTAGAAACAAAATAACAAAGATTGTGGTTCTATTCCTCCAGATCTTGTAGACATTATATATTCAAGCTGAAGAGTGTATTTTTCAAAGAATTATTGACCCACGACTATAGAAAAATTGGCAAGCTGCCACTTAGTATAACATTTCCTTGCTTTTACTGTAGAATTTATTTTTCAGTTGCTCAGTTTCTCCCCAAAATTATCTTCAAAAATTTGAAATAAGCCAAATGGCTTATGTTTCACATTTTCAATACTTAAAAACCCACAGCAAAACATCACATGCACCCTATAAATATATACAACTATTATGAATATCTAATAATTAAAAATAAAAAACATTTAAATAAACAAAAATTCTGTAATGCAGCTGCCATAATAAAATGTTTTTAAAGAAGTGAAATAAAGTTAAGAAGGGAAACTGCCTTACTTTATTTATTTAGAGATAGGATCTCGCCCCATCACCCAGACTGAAGTACAATGGCATGATCATAGCTCACTGCAATCTCCAACTCCTGGGCTCAAGTCATCCTCCTGTCCCAGACTTCCAAGTAGCTGAGCGCATGATCAGGCCTTTAGCCCATTGGGTTGTTTGTATCCTTACTGTTGAATTTTAAGGTTCTTCGTATATTTTGGATAGCAGTTATTTATCTAATATGTCTTCTGCAAATATTTTCTCCCTGTTTGTGGATTGTTTCTCATTCTCTTGACATAATCTTTCCCACAGCAAAAGCTTTGAATTTCATCACTACCACACTGGCTTGTTTACTGTAGTCTATAGTGTGTCTTGACCTCGGACAGTGTTAATCCTCCAACTTCCCCTTCAATATTGTGTTGGTTATTCTGGGTGTTTTTCCTCTCCGTATAAACTTTTAAATCAGTTTGTTGATATTCACAAAATAACTTGCTGCGATGTTAATTGGGATTGAACTGAATCTACACATCAAGTTGGGAAGAACAGATTATCTTGACAATATTGAGTCTTCCTCTCCATGAACACGGAATATCTTTCTGTTTATTTAGTTCTTTGATTTCTTTCATTAGTTGTGTAGTTTTCTCATATAGATCTTATAAATAGTTTGTTTTAATTTATACCTAAGTATTTCACTTTTGGGAGTGATAATGTAAATGGGTTTATATTTTTAATTTCAAATTTCCCTTACTCATTGCTGGCATATAGAAATGTGATGATTTTTTTGTATTAACCTTGTGTCCTGCAACTCTGCTGTAATTGATTATTACTCCCCACAGGTTGGCAATTCTTTTGGATTTTTTACATAGACAGTCATTTCATCTGTGAACAAAGATAGTTTTTTTCTTCTTTTCCAATTTGTTTATCTTTTAGTTACTTTTTTGATTTTATTGCATTAGTTAGGGCTTCCAGAATGATGTCAAAGAGCAGTGGTGAGAGGGTACACCTTTGTTTTCTTCTGGGTCTTAGAAGAAAAGCTCCAATTTGCTCATTCTTGTTATGTTTTTAGATTAGTTGTCTGTTGAACTTTTGCCAAGAAAACTTGTTTATTTTCTTTTTATACAACTGTTTTTCTTTTTATATAATTGTTTGAGTGATGTATTTTATCACTATGTAATAGCAAATTTATCTCTTTTTTCCAATATTTATAACATTTTTCCATTTTATTATACACGTTTGTTTTACTAAGGTACAAAATTGATTAGATGAAATAGTGGTCATTTTTGTTGCTATTTTGTTTGTTTCTGAATTCACTGAAAGGTTCAATGCTTTACTGTGAAAAATGATATTTGCTATAAATTTCAAGTAGAAATTTTCCCTAGGTAAAGGAAGATTTTTTTATGTTTTTAGTTTTTGTCATAAATAAGTGTCAATATTTTTAAATGGTTTTATTATTTTTATGTAATAATCATATAATTTTCTCCATTAATTGGAGTGGTGAAACAATTCTAACATTTTCTGCCAGAGAACCGTCCTTGAATTCTGAGAATAAACACCATATGGTCATGATGAATATTTTATAACACTTCTGGATCCCATTTGCCAAGTTTACCACTTAGAATTTTTGCAACCATAATCATAGATTAATGTAAAATTCTCTTTTCTTATGTGGTTCTCATCAAGTTTAAGTTTCAATAGTTTACTATCTCATAAAATGTATTAGGAAAGTGATGTCTTGAGCTTCTCTAAAATATTTTCTTAAATTTGTTCCTTAGAGGTTTTGGAAAAATTCACCTGTAAAATGAAGCTATAAAACATGATTTATTTGTTTCAAGTAGGAATAAGGAATTTAATTCATGAATGAAGTATTTAACAATCTTTCCTATTTTATGGAATAATAGAAATTATTCTCTGGAAAATTTCAGTATCGTTTAAATTGGCAATTTTAATAGTTAAAGTGATTCATAATCTTCACTTTTGTTTTATAAATGTCAACTATAACTTTAGTTATATTCTGTTTTTAAATTTTTAAAAGTTATTTGTGTGTGTTTCCTCTTTTTTCTTGATTGATTTTGATAACATGCTTTTGATTTGATGAGAAGTTTTAGGAATCCTGTGTTTTTTATTAATACTTTTTCTCTCTCCCTCCATCCTGATTAATAAGGGGTGACTTTGGTCCTTACCAACCTCAAGGAGTCGCACGGCCACACCCCATTGCCCATATTTGGATCCAAAGATAGGCAGTTCCTGGCTACGGCGCTACTGTTGTTGCCGTTTTGTGTTGTTTCTGGTCAGTCAGGAGATCTGTTTGTACCACTGAACATATCTATGTTTTAAAATAACTTTTTAAGAATATGTTTTATTTCTAACCGGTATGTTAAAAGAAAAGGAAGGAAGATCAATGAATAATCTTATAGTTCTATCTTGACAAGGAATGCTTACATATTCTTATGTCAGCAATCATTTTATATAGGAAAATAAAAAGAGGATATATCCTATTTTGTTTTAGTATAATGTTTAAAACACCATCTTATCACATTTAATTCATATTTTTATTCAGTCAGAATCTTACAAAGATTGAAAATGTAATTAGACTACCAGATACTTTCATTTTACTAGATTAATAATGGTCTATAGACAGCAATTTTGAAAATGTACCTTATTGTACTGAAACAATAATTCACTTAATGGTATCTAAGTAACCCATAAAAGTTAATATAATTTTAGAAGTGTCTAATACAGTCCCAAAAAAGAGCTAGGAGAAAGTGGGTCACTCTGTAAGCAAACTTCTACATTCTAAAGAATAGTGATAATAAAAATGATTCAGAAACAGGACATTGTCACATAAAAAATTTTAAAATGCTTTGAAATATATCTTCTCATTTGATCATCATTTCAATTCTGTGTGAGAGAGTATAGAATGTTTCTAATTATATTTCATATAATACACACACACTAAGGTAAGGAAAGTGAACTTTGCAGAGTATACATGAGGCTTCTCATTCTAAATATGTTATTCTGTTTACTCTAATGCATACATACACACACATATTTTTGTTTATTTTATAAAAATATAACTAATGGCAAATGTGAATTCTATAAAGACAAAAGTTTTTGACATACCTTTTAAAATGTTAATTAAAATAGGAGAATTTTTTTCCCATAAATTTGGTTCTTTAAAATCTATTTTATGTTATTTTCATTTTGGCTAAAATTCAAAACTCCTCACATGCAGTGCATGCGAATATGAATCATTAAAAGTTCACAGGATAAAAATTCATGTATATCTTAAAAAACTGAATTATCATCCTAAAATGGAATGTCATTTTTTAACATTTAATGAAATGTAACAATAATTTTTATTTTTAAGTGCATGTTTGAGTATTTACTATTCAGGAGAAATCACAAATGAAAAAGATATATGTCCCATTGTTTTCAGAATTCTTTTGGAAAATTGAGAGGACTCTTACTATATAATTATAGCAAATATAATGTTTAAATTATATTCAATATGATAAAAGAATTTTTAAAATAATAGGAATTGACTAAAATTAAATATACTTCCCTGTGAAATAGTGAGTTCCCTAACACTGGGGTGATTTAAGTACAGGCAATCTTATTAGAGGGACTATTACATAGAAATGATGATTATAGTTTCTTACAGTTCCAAATTTCTAAAATTCTTTAAAAATTTTGATTCTCTATTAAGCTTCAAAATTTTGATTTTTAAAATGCTTTCTTTCTGAAGTTAAATATTATGTAATACATCCTTCATTAATTAAATAAGTAATTGTTTGACATTTATTAATTACCAATATCTATCATAAGGATATAACACTTATTATATATCACAAATCAAGGCAAAGCACTGGGCAGAGAATGGTAAATGAAACAAACAACAAAGATATACTCTCTCTCCTCATGATGCTTACATGTGGAAGAAAATAAGGATGTTACACAAGAGCATATACCTGTATACAACTAGCAAGTTATATTTTGATAAGTGACATGAATCAAAAGATCAGGGTGCTGTAAGATTAAGGGTAAAGTTCTATGTGATCAGGGAATACCTCATCAAGGGAGTGACATTTAAGCTGTCATCTAAAGTGAGACGAAGAATTCTAGGGAAGAATGATGAACACAATGTCATGGCCGTAAAAAAACAGACTGTACTAAAGTATTGCTACGGGCAAAGCTTTACAGGTTCAGGAAATTAAAAAAAAAAAAAAAAATCAATGCTATTGAAGCATAGAGAAGGAACAGAGAGTGCATAGAAAACCATTTAGAAGGCTTACATCATCCTAAATTTTATAGGTCAATGTAAGGAGTTCAAAGATTTATACTAAGTTTAAAAAGAAGCTGTTGAATAGTTTTCACTTGGAGAGTGACATAAATTGAGTTTCTAGAAGACAGCCATTTAATGCAGAATATGTCCTGGAAGTGGAGACAGGAGTTAAAACCTATTGTAGGAATCCAAGGAAGAGATAACTTTAATCTAGGCCCGAGAAGTAGTACAAACATGGAGAGAAGGTTTGAACTTGGAAGGAGATTGAATAGAATTTTCAGTTTTATTAGGGATTGGCAGAAATAGCTGTCAAGACCTTAATAGTTTCTGAACAAGACAAAGTAGCTGGTATCAGACTTATCCAACAGGTGTAAACAATAATAAAAATGGGGCAAAAAGGTATCAAAACATGTTTGACTATATTGTGCCGTGCTATGATCTTCAACAGAAGGGACATGCATGAAGTAGGACTCACATTAACCCTGAATTTCTCATGAGCAGGAAGTTTTCAAATTGCTACACAGAGAAATAAAGCCAGGTGGAGAGCACTGGTCTTAATGAGGGGGAGGAGAAAACTGAGATTAGAGTCTGTGGCTGTGAAAGTGCTTAGAATTTGGATACCAAAATATCAGAGAGGAGGAAAGTGGCAACAAGTGCTCCAACCATATCGATAAATATGCGTGAAGGCTTAAGCTGATCATGTGCAACACAAGATTCTAGGAGGTCAAGCAGAAATCAGAGGCAGAGCTGAGTTTGCAGAGGTCTCACACTACTGAGGAAATGTTGAAGTTCCTTCCCAGTCATAGCAGAGAGAACTCGGTACACACATTAGGCATCAGTTGAAACACCAGAAATACTATTGCCTACAAGTAAAAGCAGGCTGTATAGTAGTAAGAGCTCTTTTTCAATATGGGGATAAATTAAAATAGACCTGTGTTAAAATGGCTTAAATCCAAGCATCGACAGAGAAAGGGCGATCCTCTGTTAATTTACTGGTTTGATAGAACAGAATCCAGAGTTCTTAGAGGATGACAACACAATCCAGAGTTTCTGTACGATAGCATATATGATGTCCAGCATAAAATTAAAAATTATACATGCCAAAAAATAATGCATAAGTGACTGCTAATCAAACCTATGAATGCAAGCAGACTCAGAGAAAATCCAGATATTGAAGTTTTAGGCAAGAATTTAACAGTAGATATGATTTATAAATTATTGAAAATATAAGAAAACATGGACATGCTGGACAAATAGAATATATTTCAGCAAAACATTAGGATCTATGTAAAAGAATCAAATGGAAACTTTGGAAATACAGTATATGAGATTAAGAGCTATTAGAGTGAGTTTAACAGTAAAGAGGACACAGCAGAAGACAGGATTATTATTTGGAAGGCAACAGAAGATCAGTGATAAACACCAAAACTGTAGCACAGAGATAACAACAACAATAACAATAACAACAACAACAACGACAACAGAAAGCACAGAGCATTAGAGACGATGGACATGGTTAAAATGGTTTAAATTAGAGTTCCAGAAGGAGAACTGAGAATAAGACAGAATAAGAATGATGCATAAGAGTTTTCTAAATCTATCAAATGGATGAGCATACAGGTTCAATACACTTAGCAAAAATCAACCAGAATAAATGCAAAGAAAATAAAATCTAGGAACATCACAAACTGCTGATACCAAATTAAAGAAAAAAATTAAAGGTAACAGAGGAATAATTTTAAAAATCTGATTAATATTTTTGAAAATGTAAGAAAGATGAATAAAAGAAAACATGACAAATAAAATATATATATATACACACACACATACAAGTTGGCAGACATAAATTCAAATATATCAGTAGCTGCATTAAATGTGAAAGGATTAAACAAACCCAGGAAAAAGAAAAATATTTAAAACAACAAAAATACTTCAAATATAAAAGAGACTGGTAGATGAAAGTGAAATATAATTATTCAAACGCTAAAAAAATTGGTTGTATTAATATCAATAAAAATATACTTGGGAATAAGGGTATTATGGAATAAAGCAAAGTCATTAAATAATGACAGAAGTAGGAACTGAACAAAAAGGTAAACAGAAATTTCTAACATGGGATTCTCCTAATTATACAGTCTCAAAATATAAAAATTAAAATTTGAGGGAAATATCAAAGGTGAAAGACTGATCCCCAATCACAGTTGGAAATTTATACACACTTTCTCAGTAAATGAGAGAGGAGTGAATAAGTAGGAAAAAGAAATCAGTATATGTGTAGAAGATTTGAATATTAATGAAGAAATGTACCAAGAACTGCAAAATATGCATTTGTCTCAAGATTAAACATTGATAAAAATTGACAATATGCTATTCTAACAATCAAGTCTAAACAAATATTAGAAGATTGATGTACAGTACATGTTCTCTGACTGGAGAAAAATTAAAATGTAAACTCAATGATAGAAAGAAAAATATCCAAATGTTTGGAAATTAAGCAACATACTTTTAATAAATGTAATATATTAAATATTATGTACTAAATTATGTAATAATTGTTTTATAGTATGTAACTATCATAATACATAAATAATATATAATATGCACATATATTACAATATGTATTCTCAAAAATTATATAAAGACTGGGTATGGTGGCTCACGCCTGTAATCCTAGCCCTCTGGAAGGCCGAACTGGGAGGATTGCTTGAGGTCAGTTTGAGACCAACCTCAGCAAGAGTGAGACCTCATCTCTACTAAAAATAGAAAGAAATTAGCTGGACAACTAAAAATAGAAAAAATTAACTGGGCATGGTGGCACGTGCCTGTGGTTCCAACTACTCGGGAGGCTGAGGCAGGAAGATCTCTTGAGCTCAAGAGTTTGAGATTCTGTGAGCTAGGTTGACACAATGGCACTCTAGCCCAGGCAACAGAGTGAGACTCTGTCTCAAAAATAAATAAATAAATAAATAAATAAAATAAATATAAAATATAAATAAACATAAAATGTATTACATGTAAAATACATCACTATAAATTTGTTACATGTATGTATTAAAATATGTATTATTATATATTACATAAATATAAATACAAAATGTAGTACATGTAGAATATTATACTAATATTCTATTTTATTTTAGTTTATATTATTATGATAGAATTATAATGTTATATATTATATGGCATATTAATTATATATCTATTGACTATTATAATAATTTATATTATCAATTATGTATAAAACACTGTATTAATATGTACTTATGAGTAAAAGAAAAGATTTAATATCAGTGATCAAAGCTTCCAATTCAAGAAGTAAGAAATAAAAAACAACATATTAAACTCAAAGAAAATTAAGGATAATAAAAAAAATATATCAATGAAATAAAAAATAGATGTTTGGCCTTGGATTGAACACTAAAAGACAGAAGTAAATGAAATACTACATAAAATACTGAAATAAATTCTCATTTTACACAACTGAAAAAGTTCCACCAAAATAAGAGATTAAATTGTGCAATAGAAAGTCATGTGATGAAGGGAAGATTCAATGGGGCTGAGTGAACTGTCTAGTGTATTCACCATGGAGCCAGCATGGGGGGCAAGTAGTGGAGGATGGAACAACTCAGAAGACTGGCAGAGATTTTTTTCTGGATATAAATGGATAAGAAACCTAAAGTGATTGAATATACTGTGTGGAATGTACACATCTGGTGGAGAATTTGGGCTGGAATATTAAATAGTAATAAGGATACGGACAACTAAGCAAATGAAAAAACAAGATCAGAAATTCAAGACATATAGGAAAGGAAAATATAGTTGAGTGCATGGCTCAAGTTTGAATTATACACACAGTAATGTTAATATTGAAAGAGCTCAGGAAATTTTAAATGAGAAAAGGGTGCAGTATTCAAGGAGGAAAATGTGCATGTGTATGTCTCGGAAAGAAGAAAGAAGGAGTTAAGTTTTTATCTTCCACAGTGGAAGTCAACAGACAATGTGGAGTCTGGGATGGAGAGTACGTCAATTAGAGCTCTGGAAGAAAAGACTGGAAGGGGCAAATAATATACTGAAAACAGGAAATGCTGTTTTTGTAAACAAACCCTGTAGGAATAGCTGATTCTCTAAGATATACACATGTATAACTTTGCTAAAATAATGGAAACTAAAGTTTGATGATCATATGTTTTGTGTAAATAGGGTTCTCAGTGTATACGATTTCACAAATTTCTCTAATAATTCTAATAATCCACTGAATGATGAAGATTTTAAGAGATATGTACCAACAAAATTTATCTAAAAAAGACTGCCTATTTCCTTACAAATCAGAAATGTAAGGTATTTCCAAAACTGATAATACATGATATAACTTACCAAATCAGCTTCAAATGCATTTTTTGAAAATTTGAGGGGTGTACAATAAAATAAAGAAGTAGAAAATTCATTTAAATTTGAGTAACTCATAATTAAAATGGTAACTCTACACTTAAATAAGTTTGCAAGCAATGTTATTGAAAAATACTATTGTCATGCATAACCTCTTTCTCCACACAATGTATTTCTTTTATTTAGCACACAGGCATTCTAGAAAGTCACTGATAATAATACAATAATTAAAATAATGTTATGACTGATAATATTTTTCAAAAGAACTATAAGCAATCAGAGCATTCATTTACATGTGCACGTTTTAAGGGGAGGGCACTAGAACAAAACTTAGGAGAATAAGGATGAATATCTTTACCTTACAGCTTGAGGTGAGAAATGACAATTAAAAGTAGTCCAGCAAAGAGAAAAAAACACAGAAGTATGGAATTTATATTTCACAGCCAATAAACTTACTAGACATGGATGATCAGAATTGACCTCCATCTCTCACTCTCTCAGTCCTTAAACAAGGTCAAGGTCTGATGAGTCACAGAGTAATTTAACAGGGAAGATACCTTTTCACTTTATACTGTGATGATATCCATTTTATACTGATGAAAAAACATTGTCAATGAGAAATGATTAAGTGAAAAAAACTATATTAACATGATATCCAAACATATATTTCCATTATGTTCAGTACTTATTGACACAAAAGCTTCCTTTCCACACAAATAAATATATAATGTCCTTCACAAATTCACTCATAAGCAGAAATAACTATTTTTTACATTATTGTCAAGATTATTAAAGCTAATATATGTGAAGACATTGGTCCACTGGCTCAATATATAGTGAGCCAATAAGTGTTGTTATTACTTTCTCTATTGAATATATTTTCCCAAGCCTTCCTCATGTCAATTGCCATTTGTCAAGTTTCATCTTGGTCTTGTCTATTCTTATTTTTTTAAAGGTTTTGTGATGTAAGATGAGTTGTTTGTTAATTATTAAGTACAGGTCAGGGACTATGCCAGTTCTTATAGATATATTATTTCCAACCTCATAACAATGCACGAAATCAGTAGTATAACATTTTATAAAAGAAGTTAGGTAATTTGTCCAGAATCAAATAATCATATCTGCTAGAATTGAAATTAAGCCAAAATCCTTTTCACTATAGGTGGCCATATGTCAGGGAAGGTAAAATAAAGCTATTTCAAAGAATATACAAAATTAAATATGTGTGTGTGTATTTTTCTATTACAAATGTCTAGAAGTATTTATTATATTAGAAAATTATTTAGTTAATTTAGTTTATCTAGTATAGACATTGCCTACATTTTTGTTTTTTTTCTTGGCTTTTTATTATAATCTTTATAAATAGGTAACTTTACATAGAATATATAGTTAGTATGAAAATAAGTCTTTCTTCCCTCAAGAGTTTATGACTATTTGCAGGAGAGAATTTAAATGTTCTTTACCTCACAGTTTAGCTCTGCACTTTGCAACATGGTAACTCCTAGCCACATAAGCCTATTGATCAACTGCAATGCAGCTAGCACAAATAGTGTCGTGCTGCTCTCAGCGTAAAACAAATACAAAAACAGAATTACAAAGATCTCATTTTAATATTAATTGTATATTGATAATGATATGTTGGATATGTTGGGCTAAATGAAATATATTATTAAAGCTAATTTCATCAGCTTCTTTGTTCTTTTTAAATGTGGCTCATATCTGTGGCTCACATTATATTTCTATTGCTCAGTGCTGTTCAAAACTTTAATTTTCAATGCTGGTGATTGGATAGAAGAGATAATGTATTAAACATATTATTCTGGTCACTCCTTTTCAGAAAACTCTTAACATTCTTCAGTAATGCAAATCTGCTGATACAATCCATGGTGGAAACCACGAAAAAAATTCTAGAAATAAGGGCATATTCTGCATATTGAATAATTTTTCTGTATTTGTTTTAAAAATAACTTTTGCACTTTCGTTATCAACTATTCTGTACTGGCAAGGCAGAGTATTAAATCGAAAGTAACATTTACTTGATCTACAGCAACCAGAGCACAATTCTAGATCATAAACCATTGGAAAAGCATGTTAGCAGTTGACTGCCTTTGCAAAATATTTATACATTTGTGGCTATAAAATACTCAAAATACTGAACTTGAATTATTATGAAATAATATAGAAATTGTAATACAAAGCAAACCACAATTGAAGCCAAGTATAAAACCTTTAACACATAGGGTCTGAAGTCAACCATCTATGCCATATATCCTGAAGTAGTTCATATTCTTTGTCTTCCTTGCCAAAAGTTTCTGTCAGAACAGGAGGAGAGAATTTGGCAGAAAAGGATAAAGAGCAAAGGTGGAAAGTGGAAACCATTCATGTGGTGATATAAAAGCTGTCAACCAAAATGAGGCACACTCTTCTGCAACGAAGGGCAAAGGACAACTCAAAGTAGGACAGAAGGCAGAGAGAATATGCAGGGATGTATGTGGGGCAGGACCAGAGAGAAGAAAACGAAAGCCCCACAAGGTGCTGAGCTGGGTACTCGGGTCCTACCACTTCCTGACAGAACACTATGCTCTGAACACACCGAAAACATTGTAGCATAATATTTTCCAGTGCTGCTGAAGCATTTTAACATTTCATAATGTTTAATGGCTATTTTAATAGGAGAGTGTAAGAAAGTATTTGAAATATGACTAAAATGGTGCTAGCAAATTGCTACAGATCCCGCTGCTTTAATAGCAACAGCTGAAACAATTTTATTCTTATCCCGTTTCCATGACTCACTTGTCTAAATTGTCAGGGTAACTGTCATTTTTGTCATAAGTTTAAGCTAGTCATGTTTTCTCTATTTCATTCGAATCACATATAATGAATGCTAAAAAAATTTTAAAAAATGAATTTATAATAGTGTAGGTAATTTGACCTGAATAAAAATTTCCTTATTCGGAGAAAATTAAATAGACAAGTTAAATTAGTTAAATATACAGTTAACAGGGAAAAAGAAAAACAGCAAGCACAGTTGCACAAAGAAAAACATTGCATTGGAAATGGGAAGGAAACAGTATTGCTAGCATTCAGGATAAAGTAAACATTTGAAAAAAATAAATTTGGAATTTATGAGTATGTATGTAATTCTGTTAGGCATCTCCTATAATACGTATAGTGAAATGGCCTTTATGATGGAGGCATGGGATATTATAAGGAGAGGGTGTGTTTAGTTAATGACTAAAATGAAAACACAGTAGTCTAATATAAAATATGAGGAAACCCCTAAAATAGATTTCCAAGTCATTTGAATGCAGAAACTAGCAGAAATGAAAATTTAACAAACTTTAAAAATTTTCCTAAAATTCAGAGGGAAAGAAAATATAATCAAAGAGTTTAAAATGCTTAGGGAGAATATGATTGATATACCAAACAAAAAAGTGAGGGCAGATATATTTAGTATTTTTGAAGGAATAATTGATCAAGAGCTTGAAAGAAAACACAGAAAAATAAAAATACATAAGAAATTATATTGCATTTAAAAGTTTCCTTAGTAAAATTTAAAGACTTGAACACACAGATTTAATGTGCTTGTCACAATTACATTAAACCTATTAATCACACATCTACATTAGGATATATTCTGTTCACATTCAAAGTTAAAGAATAAAGATAATTTTAGTAATTTGGCAGAAAAAAGAGAACATTTTCAGGTGGCAAACAAAGTGATGACAGATATTTTTTCTGTAATACTAATACTAAGATGGTGGAATGATGTTGTTTGATGGAAAAATTTTGTGAGTACAGAATCTTATGCAATCCAAGCTCTTCTTCATGCATGAAAGTAGCAATACCGGCTTACATTTCCGGAAGAAAATTACTGAAAATATTATATCATATTACCAAAAAGAAACAACATAAAGAGGTCAATAATAGGAAGAACTAGAATAAAATGCAAATAAAGTTTTAAAACTGATTAATAGTTAAAATAAAATTATTTAAATATGCTTTCATTTTAAAAATGTAAATATCAAAAACATCATAAAAATATGGATGGTAAAAAAGGAAAGATATTAATCTGAGGCTAACATCCACTAAATAAGTTAATAATATGACTCTTATTAGAAGGTTAAAGGCAGATGAAATTATCATGTTATTTAGCTGGGGAGTAGAAATACTCATGAGGAACTGTACCACACCAGAGGCACACACACATATAAATGGACTTCAATCACCTGAAAAAATACATAAACTTTAGGATTCAAGAACATGGAAGTTGTCGTACGGTTTGCGTGTTCATGAATATCAAAAATGGTTAATCATTTACTTAAATCTAAACCACAATAGTTACAAACTGAAAGTCAGGGTAAAATAATAAAATGTATTTAGTAACACTGTGAGTTTATAGCTCTACTTCATATATTTCAATCCATTTAAGTTTTAGAAGGGTAGGAAGAGCAAAGGCAAATATTGAAAACAATTCTTCCTACAGGGAAATATTTAAAATGTAATTTCGTTCTTGAGCTTAATAACAGAGCTGTCATTAGGAGAGTCAAGATTCGAAGAATAACTTAAATGACTCTTAGTAGAAATAAAATCAGGATGTACAATTCCCAAACCAGGAGCAGAGGATGAAACATAAAAGCAGTACTGCATAGTATAATCCCTGTGCAAAACACAGAATGCACAGACACCATCAAGAAAGCAAAAGCAATGAAAAAGAAAGTATATTATTTTTATGATGTTATTGTTAATATTTTAAACTCCTTTATAAAAAAAACCTCTCAGATGGACTTACAATAAAATCCATTTATATTCTGTATAAAAGAGAACAGAAGGGGTTATAGAATGACAAATCCAAGATTTGATGGCCAGCTTGCCTCATGGAGTATTTGCTGAATTTTGAGGCTGTTTGGGAGAATAAAGGGTTAAGTCAAAAACTTCTATAAAGAAGAAAAAAGTCTCCAGCAGTCTCAAAAGTACTTAAGGAAAAAAGTCTGACTAGAGAAAAAGGCCTAGAAATAAAGTAGGCAAGAGACACCAGCACCACAGAAAGCTGAGATTCATCCAAGGGGATCCACCAGTTCTCGATGAATCTATAAGCTTGACAATAGTAAAGCTTAAAGCTAATAAATAAGAAAATTATGATTAGGAGGAAATAGAAAACACAGAGAATAACATATAGTAATATTTACTTATCTTCAAAGAGGTTAATAAAGATATTGCATTCATAAAATATGAAGATGGTATTTTAAAAAAGAGAAAGGAAAAGAATACAAGAGAACTCCAGCTGAAATTAAAAGACTAAAAATGTTACCTTGTGTTATGTCATTTTAATTAAATTACTGTTAATATACAGTAATCAACAGGTAATTAAACCCAAAAGATACGACAAGAAATTTAGAAATGTTGGTAAATGGAAATCCCAAGATGTCCAAGATTGTAGTAGATCTGCGTTTAAACAAAAATCATTCCCCATGAGATTTTCAGGAACAATTGCTCATTTAGAATTAATTTATTCAATAACAAAAGTAGTCTGAAGGTAAAAACATAAAGATGGGTACATGGAAAATTGTGAAAGTGAATAAAAATAGGCAATCATTAAGTTCAAAAACTAAAAAAAAAAAAAATTAAAAATGGTGCAAGACAGAACATTTAATCATAGTACACCACAAGGCCCTGCAGTAAACAATCCTAACATTCTCATGAAAATGTAACTCTGTTCAACTAAAAATTGAATATAAACTATACTGGCATGACATAGGAGAAGACATAGGAGAAGACATAGGAGAAGAGTGCAGAGGTTGTGATGTAAGAGCTAAATCTTCGTCAGTTGTAATGAGTTCTCAAGAGATTATATGACATGGAGAGTAGGAAAAGCGTATAATACAGTAATTGAGGCTGTAACAGCAGGAAAAGCATCTGACACATTTAAGAGCAGCTGCCTCTGAGGCATGCGCCTCTGAGTAAAATGAAATTTTATGAGGTCAAACACGTCAGAGTTTATAGCTTCTGAGATCTGTGTTTGTGTAAAAAGGACTTTTCTAAAATGGTGACCAAAAATATCTCATTTTCTTATAATACTTCCACAGTTTACTTTTGTTTTCAATGTTATCTCTTTAATCTACGTGTGGTTTAATTTTGTATGATTTTTTAAAAATTTTTATCTGATTGTATCTAATTTCACAGATTTACTTATTTTTAGTGTTAGTAATTTAAATAAACTTAGATAGAGGGCTCACAAACTCATGATCTCTGCTCAAAATCTTAATTCCATTATGTTGTAATAAGGAAAACAAATAAAGCTTAGTGTTTAATATTTTAGACACCGTTTTATTGGTGTCTTAAACATCACAAATGTCATTGTCACCCGTCCCCAAATAGAATTTAGACAAATAAATACATGCATTTTATACTGTATTTTGTACTTTTTGTGGTTTTCATAAACTTTTAATTTTAAAAACATAAAGGGACTTTCATGTGACAGGAATTAGTAATCTTTTCTAAATCAAAGGCTTAATTATAGTCCTCCGTAAACTACTATATAAGTTCCTCGTGTGGATCAAGTGTCAGGAGAATAATGTATAGAAACCGGTGTCATTTATACTGTCTCCCTAGATCTCATCCAATATTTGAGATTGGGACATTTGGCAACATTGGCAAACCGTGGCAATGCTACAGTTATTGATATCCACGCAAAAGAAGAGTACTAAAAGCAATCCTATCCTCAGCGAAGCTCGGCAACAGAAGATGCATATTGCTATTATGAAAGCATTTGTGCTTTTCAATTCTGAAATTCCTGTTTTTAAATGTTACTTAACACTTCTTAAAAATGCTCTTATAAATCTCTGAAAAAAGAAGCACTGAATTATCACAGCATGAGTCAAGACATTTGTCGACCTACCTCCCAGTTTCTAAATATTTATAGTAACTATTGCTGCTTTTGGTGATGTTGAGATAAAGCATCAGCATATAACAAGAATTACTGAGTTATTTGAGTCCCTGGAATTGTTTTCACTCCTACCCTTTGTGTAAAATAAGTACCATCATTCTTATATTTTCAGTAATTATCTCATTTATTGTTACTAATGTCTGTACAATGTCTAAGCTCAACATGGGGGGATTGTGGTCTGTGTATATGTGTGTGTATTTTGTAGCCTTCAAATAAACAAATTTGTTTTCTCAATAATAAGTCACATGATGGAAACTTTAACCCTATTACATGATTGTAGGACTTACCATTTAAATAAAGTATCAAAGTACTAAGTGCTCAATGGTTCAACTAAAACAGTCGCTTCTTGAATACCACATTTAAGATCAGAGAATTTAGTCCAAAATATATTTCATATCTAGAAAAATTAAGTTAATTAAAAGTTTATGTAAAAGAGCTATATTCCCATTCAACCATGATACTCTATGAGCTATTACCCAACCATTCAGAGAGAATAAATAACAGATCGAAAAGCAAGCTAAAGGGAACTTATATAATCTGCTTTTATGCAGTTGAATGAATAATATGTCTAAGAGGATAGTAATGTGTTCATTCATAAAATTACAATTTGTAGATCTGCATACTATCATCTTACTCTTTATCCTAACATATAGCTTAAGTTTAAAATGACATTTTTTACTTTTTATTTTTAAGTTATGTACTTCCACTTAGTCACCTCTTGCCACAAAGGACTGACCAATATCTTTGAACAAAATTTTATATGTTTGATATTAACAGTCAAATGGTAGCAACTATTAAGAGTAACAGAACCATAATTCCTTCTAATACATCCTTATGGAAAATATTCTCAAACCTATGCCTCATTGTCATTCTTCCTTGAGATCTTATCTTCATTTTGGTGAGCAGAACTGGAAAGCACGGCCAATTTTAAATATTAAAGAAACACATACTAAATTAAATAAATTTTAAACGATTGATGAATTCATGGTCATTGAAAAACATTTTTATGTGTGTATTTCTCATATCTTTACTTAATCTATACTTTTAAACCTCATAAAACAATCATGAAACATGTTGGCCTTTTTCAAAATAGCACAGTTAGCATACACTAAATTATGGCCGCAAGCTTATAATTATGACAGGTATTGCCATCTCCATTTTACAGGTGAGAAGACAGAAAATTCAAAAAATTAAATGATTTGCTTAAATGTCTTATGCATTTCTGAAGGTTTCCAAACCCTTTCTTCTATAATTCTGGCAGGTTAATAAAGTAGAGGTCTTTTCTAATCCTGAGACATGCATGGGACACTTAAGCAAATCAGGTACTCAGGGAAGCCAATGTTTCTTACCTGTAACATGGAGATAGCAATTTCTACTTCATAATACAGGTAGGATAGTGTCAGTCACACAGGCAAAAAATGAGATCCATTGTTAACATCATAGTGTTTCAGCAGTCTTTTCTTACGTCATTAGATTTTACTATGTGAGTTATTCTTTCATATTTTTTCTAATAAATTACATTCTCTTCCTTTGGGATCATTTTTCATTTCCGCTCCTCTTCTGACACAAAATAATTTAAAATTATAGATTTTCTGTTTCTCTGTTTCTTTATCCAGGTCATCAGTGTGACTATTGAATAGCTCACTTAGAACAAATCTCTTCTTACCATTACTTTTGCCATAGATTGGTGCCTCACCCCAATAATTATGGTTCAAGTGGAATTCAGTATTATTTTTTCCCAATAGAATGTATTCAACTATGAGATACATTCCTCTTGTGAATAGATCTATACAAGTCCAAATAAGAATATTATTAGATTCAATATAGAAATTGTTTTCCTATTTAAACCTGCCAAGTTATTATTGTGAAAATAATTATACAGATCTGGTAGAGTTTGCTTTTTTTTTTTTTTTTTCTGAGACAGAGTCTCACTTTGTTGCCCGGGCTAGAGTGAGTGCCGTGGCGTCAGCCTTGCTCACAGCAACCTCAGACTCTGGGGCTCAAGCGATCCTACACTGCCTCAGCCTCCCAAGTAGCTGGGACTACAGGCATGTGCCACCATGACCGGCTAATTTTTTTTCTATATATTTTTAGCTGTCCAATTAATTTCTTTCTATTTTTGGTAGAGACGGGGTCTCTCTCTTGCTCAGGCTGGTCTCCAACAATCCGCCCGCCTCGGCCTCCCAGAGTGCTAGGATTACAGGCGTGAGCCACCACGCCCAGCCTAGAGTTTGCTTTTGAAAAAAGTCTCTTTACCAGGTTCTCTGGTAAATACAGTGAATGTAAATGTATTGAGCACATCTTTAAAAATTACTCTCTTCTAACCAGTGGAACTGTCCTCAATGAGAGTAGAAATTTTCAAATATCCCTGCATTAGTTATGTCTATAAATCAACAAAAAATTTAGCCTTCATTTGAAGACACAGAAACCAGATATTTGGAGGTGATTTCAGAAAATAGTACTAACTTTGTTACAATATATAATGAGGAGAAAAACATTACGGTTCTTTAGAAACAGATCATGTGAGCAAGATATACATGAATTAAAATCACAAACAACCATTCCCATGCCTTCCACTCCATTTGGTATGATACACCCAAAGTTACATCACTTTAAGGAAAGTTACACACCTACCAAGGCGAGAATGCTTTGGAGATTATCACATTTCTCACACCAATCACAGAGTATATTTTTATTCCCGGAGATAGGGTACAGGCCAGGTTAGTCCAGGACACAGAAGGTCTTTGCATTTTGGATGAAAATATGCACAGTATATATGTTAGTTTTCACTAATTTTTAAAGTCTGTGTACCAGTTCCTCTCTGATACGGAGACAATACAGTATTTTTAACAGTTTGATTTAAAATCAACTAATACTTCCTTTCTTTCATACATTTTTATTAACCTCTGTAAGAGCTGCATAGGATAGACATTACTGGAAACATAAGAATAAACAAAAGTGAACTTTTCTGTATATATTGCTTCAATTTTTACATTAACCTATGGCACTTTGCAATAAAAATATTAATTAAACTTTTCTAATTGCAATATATTTTTCTTCACGCTGATCAATATAAAATACCCTTAAGTTTCTATAGTTCTATTTTGAAATGTGTACATTTGGAAGCTAGTTGATACAATAATTAAGTAATTAACACAAAGTGGTATTTTAAGAACAATATGGGAGATTCTTTAATGTGGTTATGAGTATTAATTCTATCTGAGTGAAAGAAAATGTTTAGATTCCAATTTCCTTTTACTCTGGGGGTTTTCCAACATATATAGTTCTAACTACTTCCTTCAAATGACAAATGAGAACATTTAAAGATATAAATTCAGCTGTTGAATTTGTTGTCTAATGTCTATAATTTTGTATCACAATGTTGTGTACTGACATTTTTTAAGTCTAATACACAAGTGTCAACTGTGTGATGTCAAAATTAGTAGTATAAAATGACGTTTTGTAGAAATGTAAATAATTTTTTGAGATATTTCAATAAAAGGTAAGAAAACCTACCCAATGTTCAAAGGTTTAAATAGTTGAAATTGAGGGCAAGCATCATTACAATTTTAAAATTTTCTGTGAGGTATTTCCAAGATTTCTTTAAAGAGAGTATTTTCCTTTTGCATAGAAATTTCGTTTCTTAAATTTATTTGTTCTGAAGGAAATTATCTCTTGAAAAGCAGAATGAGATGAATAAACAGATATTTGTTGAATATTTATTAATGCCAGATGCTGTTACCAGGTGTTTCACTTATTATTTCACTCAGTCTTTGGGGGAATATTATATAATTTTGTTATAAGTAGCCTGCTCAAGGTCACAGAGATAAAAAACAACAACGTTTATCTTCTGATTTAGCTGGAGGAATATGTGTATATGTAAAAGGGTATTAAAAACTTTTCTATATAATCCATATGATCTCATCAAACTAAAAGTCAATATAAGTTGCTAAAAAATATGAGAGACCTACACATACATATCTGTACACTGCAAAAAGCGTAAAATAGTTAATTTAGTGTTATAGAATTTTTACCAAAATTAAACATTTTAAAAATATATATCTGTAGATATATATAAATTAAGATGCCTCTGATTCCCTAGTATTCCATAGACAGGATGTGTGAGAAGAGAGCTACTCGGCAGTCAACACGGCCATTTCTTCTAAAGGAAGAATGTGTGGGAGGGTGAGCAGGGATCTAGAGGGTAAAGGCAGAATTCATTTCTACACTCTTGGAAACCAGCTGCCATTTAAGTAGCCTACGAGGTAATATTGAATGATGACAATCTAAATGGAGGGAAACGCCCAGGACACAGACATCCCAGACAATCGAAACATATGAGAGAAACCATCTTGGACATTTCAGCCCCAGCCGAGCTCTCAGATAATGCAGCCTACAGTCTCAAGAGTGATTCCAGCCAACAGCACAAGGAGCATACGAACCACCTTTTTGAAAGCAGTAAACTCACAGAATAAGAAATCATTGTTGTTCCCAACCATTATGTTTTGGGATAGTTTGTTACTCAGCAAGATATAACTGATACAACATTTTAGTTTCCAATATTTGGTATGAAAATCATTGAGGCAAATATCTGTCTTAATCCATTATCTGTGCAAACCAAATGTTCACTAAGCAACCCCATCCTTAAATGAGGATAAATATTCTTCCAGTGTTTTCTTCTCTAACCCTGTCCACCTAACCTACCATTTCTCAATATCCTCATCCAATTTATGAGGATAATGATAGTCTCCATCATATATGTCTTATGAATATTAAATTAGTCAATATTCCTGAAGCATCTGGAATAATGCTTTGCTCATAGCAGACCTGTAAGTGGTAGTTATCATCAAGAGCTGGTATTGAGATCAGAGAGGAGCTGCCTCATTTGCCTATCACAGTTGGGCTCTAGAGTAGAAAAAGAACATGATGTAACATGAGAATATTAAAACCCACTCCTTTTTGGTTCTGGGATTGCCAGGAAAACAACTCTTTCAGGAAAGAGTCTCAATTTCCCTTTTATGTGTTTTGGTATGGAGACTGGTTGTTACAGAAGTTAAGTCAAGTGTTGAGGGATGGTGGATGCGAGACTTGTTTTCCACCTGTATTTGGGATCTGGAGAGGAAGATGCCTTGTAGGTTGCCCCACATCCACTTGGGACACAGCTACAGAAAAGCAGAGAAACATGGTCAGGTAGTGGGAGCTCTCTAACATTTAGCTTCTCAAATCTGCACCCAGTGCTTATCTGGGGTTATGGCTGAGATGAGATCCTGTCTGGGCCCCATCCTGAAAGTGCCAGCTGGGTGAATCCCTCAGCCAGTGAGCTGATAGGGGATGTGATGAGATAGAGGAGGTTATACCAGAAGGAGCTAAGATGGAGCCAGTTCAGCAACAGGAATGTCAAGCAAAGAGAAGGGAGTTCACATTTCAGCACCAGAATCCAGCAAGGGTACCAGTGACAAAATGGACTGTATTACTACACAGACCAGCAAACACTCACCAGTGCACACTTGAGGGCCAGTCTCGGACCAGTGGCTGGCCTCTTTACCCCCAGTGCTGAGAGCCCCCTTTCCCCATGTTACAGAGAGCAACAGGGACAAAAGTGGGGACACAACAAACAACAAAGCCTTTTATAAGGAGAGATTAATTTATCAGACAGAGTAATCTTTATTCACTAATGAATTCATAAGATTTCATTTTTCTTCCTAATCAATGAAGGAAGAAAAACATTGACTGAGATAAATTTTGTAAATGAGCTTCATTTATAAATGGCTATGTAACATTATATAATGTCTTTTTTAAGCAAATGTTTTTACATTTAAAAAAATTAAATGCAAAGCAGTAAACTATAATCTATAAAATGTTTTAAATAAATACTCATCTAAGTACAGTTTCATATTTTGCTTCATTCCTACCACACAAAGGGAAACCACAGCTTTATTTCAGCCTGATTTATATCTAGCCACTACTTCCCAATGCCAACGGGCTCTTGCATGATTTTGCTGCAGAAATGTCTACCCAGATAAAAGTCAAAAGCCCTTCTAGTTTCTCAGAGATGCTTGTAGCTTTGCCTTAGCTCCAACCTTAGGTGATCTATTACTTTTTCTAAGAATATTTGTATTAGTTAGAGTGCAGATCGTAGCTGTCCTTCAGTCTCTTCATAATACAAAACATTTGGTCTGACTCCTCTGCCCATTTCTGTTTTGTATCAAGAATTATATAAGAATTATAAAGGAATTATACAAGGAGTTTAGTTACCTCTCTAGAGTTATTTTTTTCACAAAACCTGCCACTTCTACTACATAGAGAAAAAACACATATATACCAGACTATCAATTACTTAACCAAACCATTACTTTTACTTAAATGCAATAATTCTCTTATCTGCCACTTAGCAACTTGTATGGTTTATACTTACCTTTTTCTTGAAGATATGATAACTCTTTCAGCTTTTATGTGAAATGTATTCTTAAAATTCCCTTTGTCTTTCAAAAATTTTACACCTTTTAGAGTAAAAGTTGTTTTTAAATGATATTTGAATTGTCTTTACCATAACATGCAACTTGTATTAGGCAAAAAATAGAATAGAAACTAAGTAGCCCATTGATTCAACTATTGAGTATCTGTGAGTTTCTTTTATTAATATTCCTAGCTAGTGAAAATAATGTTGTTGAAATTTAAGAAAATATGAAAGAAGAAAAGGATATCAAGATTTACTTACCTAAGGTCCCAATCTTGAATTCAACATATTTTGTGAAATAATTACCGGTTTTGTAAGTGCCTGAGTTCAAGTTCCAAGTTTTCATTTGTTTCTTTCTGTTCATCCAGAGATCTCTGGAGCTTACGGATCTGATTCAGGGAATCATCAAGCTGAAAGCAAAGTAGAAAATGCTCAAGTTAAGTTCAGGAGATCTGTTGTACATCATGGTGACTACAGATAATAACAATGTACCTGTATACTTGAAGATTGCTAAGAGAGATTTCAAGTGTTCTCACCACAAAAATATAAGTATATGAGGTAAAGCATGTATTAAATGGCTTGATTTAGCCATTCTACAATGTATACATATGCATAACATCATGTTGTATACCACAAATATATATAATTTTACTTAGTTAAAAATGATACAATTTAAATAAACATGAGAACCCATGATATATATATACATAAGACACTGTTTCCTGTCTCCTATTGAATAAACAATGTCCTTAATGAGAAAAAATTGAAATGAATTAATCCTTTCAAAAACAAGGTTTATTATTTGTATGATAAATATTTAATACTTATCAGTAGTTTATGTGTGATATTCTTTTATATATATGCATGAATATATGGACATATCCATTTATTTTCAATAACAAAATAAATGCACATATTCAGTAATAAAATAAACATCAAAATTAACACTACAGTGTTTAACAAACTATTTTCTATATTGCCACTCTTCTCCCATTTCTAGTCTTGTGTCCCCTACCTATATAAGTCACTGGATTGTAATTTGTGTTTAATATTTCAGTGATACAGCGGTGGCCATGTGAATAAGACAGAGTGAGCAGGTTTGGGGAAATATTGTTACTAAATCCTCTCCAGTTGTGATTTAAGATGAGCAGCAACTTTGGGGTATCAAAGTAAGGCTGATTTTGGTCTTTAGAAATCTAAACTTATCCCTTAAGTTTTGCTTCCTTCAAAGTTGTTTATCTGCTAGTATTATCTGCGGCAAATTCACTCCTATGTTTAAAAATCTAAGTCTTTAATACATAGTTCAACAAATTATTATAATATTTTCAATTTCCTTATTATGTGGTTTTTGAAAAATACAACTTCCCATCATATTGCTTCTTCTTCCTTCATTTTTTCCTCCATTATTTTCTTCCTTTCTTCTTTTCATACCTAGTTAGAAAATGTTATATGCCAAATGATTGATGCAGCTATAAATAAGTCAGATAAGGCCCCTGCTGCATTAGTTCTGACTTTCAAATTGAGGTGGTGGGAAGGTAGAGAAAATAAAGCATAATTGAACAAGGTACTTTGTGATAAAGTGTAAGGAGAAAATACAGAGAATGACGAAACAGGGACTGATCAGCTGGTTTGGAAGCGCTAAATAAGCAGGGCTGTTTAAGCAGAGACTCTAATGGCCACACTCTAGGCATGTAGCAACCTGGAGGGCCCAGGAAATGGGGATTCTGTTCTAAGTTGAATGGAAGGGCGTTAAGTACTAAACAAACCACTCTGCCTACAGACTGAAGAATGGGGGATCGATAGTGGAAGCAGGAGACTAAATAGTAAACTTTTGTAGAAATACAGGAAAAGTTGATGGAAGTAGTAATCTAGAGTGAAAGAAATGCATATATCATATAGCAGGCAAATCTGTATGCAATAAGCATATGTCATACTAGCCATATGTCCTAGATATACTGTCAGGGTAACTGTAATAGATATTAATAAAGAATTATAAGTAATGAAACATCAGAGTAAACCTCATAAAGAATTATGAAAACAGGACGTCTGAGTAAGCTCAATGTAACTGATGCAAATTGAATATCTGCTGACTGCATACTAAAAGTAGGATGCTATATAACAACAGCAGCTTTGTTCTGTACTAAGGGAGCTAAAATCCCGTTCAACTTTTTCATTGGCTACCCACATGCATCAGGGCATCTGTTTTGCTGAACAATAAAAGCAGCTAATTCCATATTTATAAATTTTCATGTTCCTTTGGGTCTTATTTCTTTTTCCCCCAACACTTCAGCCTGCTTTTCTATCTTTCCTAATGGCAACAGGAAGGGCTGGGACTATTCATGCATTTTCTTTTTCTGTATCTTTTGCAGTCCAGCCTCCAGCTTCCTCTCTAGAGTCTCTCAAATCCCTCCTACCTCACCCAGGTTAAGAGAATAATAATAGATTCAGAGGATACTGATACTATTTTCTTTTTATTTACTTTAACCTGTTAGGGGCAGATTTTCTTTAAAATGTTTAATAATATAGCAGCCAATTTTGAAAGACATATACACTAATTAAAACTGACATTTTCTTGACCCAAGTAGTGAAACCAGAAAGCCATCCAGTCAGGCCAGCCTCTCCGTCTGTGCATATACTGATATAAAAAGACCAATTCAGTTTTCCTGATACATAATTATTCAAAGACTTGAACAGTTTTGCAGCCGTGGTGTTGGTTGGCAGCAAAAGTGCACATAACATATCCTCATGCACATCCTGCACATCTTTCTGAAAAACATCTCTTACAAAAACAAGCATTGTTCCCTTGTTTCAACATAACCAATAGTCTCATCAACCTCTCTAACAATCGTGCCTCAATATTCAGCAATTAGTCTAGTTATGGTGCTAGCTGAAAGAGGAACACGTGCCACCTTTTGAACTGCAGCCTCTCCTGAAAGTTCACAGCAAATGTCCTCAGCAGCAGGCAAGATCAACTCTTCACCAATAGTAGAGGGCTTCTTAGCTTCAGAAATGCGGTTAGCCAGTAAGAATGATACTCTTGGTGCAGACACGTCTGATCAAGTGGTGGCCGTCAATAATTGCTTCCGTTCTTTGTGTTCCAGTTTTTTCTTTTGAAAAACTCCAAAGGCTTGTCTTTTTAATGCAGAGTGCTTGGTCTCCATGCGGCGAAGCAGTTTTGAAGGTTTCACGGCTTCGTTGGATAGCCAGTCGCCTAATATTATACAAAGTGAGCTTGGAAAATGTGAATCACCTGTTTCAATGAATGTAATTTAAGTAGGACTTGGTATTTTCTTTTAAATGTAGCTTCATTTTGTTGACAGTCTTAGAGCCTTCTGCTGTCTCATCATTGAGTCTTTTTCCCTTTTCAAAGAAGCTCTTCAGTAACGTTTGTTTTTTACTCATTTTTGCTAGGGTTAGCTTGGGGGCTTACCAAAGCTGGGACTAAGTGCGCAGTACAGGAAAGAGGAGTGGACGGAAGTGATAAATAAAATAATGGGCGGGCCACACGCAGACTAAAATAATGCTGGATTCTGACTTAAAGCCTGCCACCAGATGCAGCTTGTCACTTGTCACTCACTGATAGGGTCTTGATATGAGTCTGCAAGCAATTGATTTATTATGGTCATGCAGTCAAACCTCTCTGCTAACGATAATCTATATTTGCAGCTGCTCCCCACCACTAGCATCTCCACCTCATCTCCACCTCAGATCACCAGGCATTAGATTCTCATAAGGAGCACCCAGCCTAGATCCCTCGCATGTGCAGTTTACAGTAGGGTTTGTGTTCCTATGAGAATCTAATGCTGCTGCTGATCTGACAGGAGGCGGAGTGATGTGGTGATGCAAGCAATGGGGAGTGGCTAAAACTGCAGATGAAGCTTTGCTTGCTGGGATGCTGCTCACCTCCTGCTGTGCGACCTGGTTCCTAACAGGCCACAGACAGGTACTGGTCCGGCCAAGGGCTTAGGGACCACACATTTAGATAATTTAACCAAACCCACGTATGTAACTGATAACAATACAGTCATCTAATTAAAATAGCAACAAATATAAAACTGCAACATATTACCTAATGCTACCAAGAGTGATAGAAATAATCAGAGTTGCAGAAAACTTACAATAAACCAAAGATGTTCGTGTTAGTATGCAATTTATGATAGCACAATAACAGAGACAATGCGCACATGTTTCAAATTGGTGAAATAATTAAAATACTAATGTATCTATGTGTTAAAATACTATGCAGTAAAGAAAACAATTTAAAAAAATGTAGTTTACTATATAATGTTAAGAAAAGCAAGCTCTACAATTTCATGTAAGATAGGAGCTCAGTATTGTAAAATATATACAGGTAGTTCTCCTAAGGTATTTGCTTATCTATTTTCGATTAGATATTCTGGATCTAATAACTAGAGAATGAATTTTGCATGATGGAGGACACATACAGTTGCAACATGCCAAGCACGGGAAGCCCTCTGCTGGATAAAGCAACTAATGAGAGGAAGAGATCGGCCTTCATTTAATTAAAAAGTGTGATGTTATTAATTGTTGAGTCACTTAATGATGTTTAAGATTTATGGATATACACTTATGAAATAGCTAAAGAAATAATTGCTTCCGTTTTCTATTGAAAGAAGTTTTATATAGCACCTTAATCCATATTTATTAGGCATACAAGGACCATGTTGTTGCAGAATGTGTGTATAGGTGTGTATGTATTAATAAATGTTTAGAGAGAGTATGTAAATCAGTGGGTAAACGCATGTATAGACACACACATATAGAGATGGATATAAAATATGTGACTGCATAGACAAAGATGAAAGGCAATAGGGTAAAAAGTTAGAGTTAGTGGAGGTTATTTCTGACAGGCAGGATTATGAGTATTTTTTATTTTTATCTTTGCATTTGTTTTGAATAATTCATTTTAAATAAAGGTCATGCATTTTTTGGGATCAGGAAAAAAATTACAACACTAAAATGATGAGGATAGTGGGAATATAAATTGAAGCAAATTTTTTAAGGCATTTTGAAATTGAAGTCATATCAAAAGTCCTAAAATATTCATGTTTTTATTCATCGTGTATTGAAATGCATGAAAAATAATATTGGTAGCACATAAAAGCTCTTTTTGCACAAATATACTCCATTATGATCATGAAAGTTCAAATTGATCTAAATGGTTACTGAGAGTATTATGTTTAATTATAGTCTGCAGACATTAAAATGGAACATTGTGCAGACTTTAAAATGTTTATTTATATTTCATAATGCCATTTTATGTTTTAAGCTGAGAAAAAAACCCTCATAAAATTGTGAATAATTTATGACATTTCTTATTTCATAGTATATATAAAAAAAATTAAAAAATACTGATGGAGGGGGCTGTATTATTATTATTATTATTATTCATTTTGTTTAAACATTATATTTTCTAAATCTTTGCCAAGCTCTTATAAAAGTTAAAATGAAAAAATAAATAACATTTAAATTAATTTTGAGGATATTTTAAGAGCAATGGAAAGTGCCTAAAGTGTAATCCAGGTTTTTACAATCTCATCTGGTCCACCTCAAAGACCTGGCTAAAAGGCAATTGTGACCATTTCGATGCACTTCACAAATCCATCAAGAATCCCCAGTGCCTACAAGATCAATCTCAGTACATAAATCCTCCTCTAATTTTCTCTCTCCTATCACTTCCTATCAGGGCAATCTCAGTTTTTGTTGTCTTCTGAATTTTCCATAGTTCTCTGCACACGGCAGTGTAGATTTGCTGTTGGTAGTGGTGGCATTTGCTCTTTTTTTCTCTTCCCCCACCCCATGCCTTTGCTCCTGTTCTCTCTTCTTTTATTAACATTTTGATGAATTGCCTTAGGATCTTTTTAAAATGCAAATAACGAATCGGTGGGTCTCAGGGTGGAGCTCAAGATTTTTGCATTTCAACAAGTTCCCAGGTAATACTGATGCTGCTAGTCCTGGAACACACTTGAGGTAGAAATCAATACAATTGCCCTGACCTGAGTGTGAGCCTTCTGATAGTGCTGCAACTACATATTTATATGTATAAGACACACACATATATACATATATAATATATACCATATGTTATATATGTATATATTATATAATATATACATATTATATACTATGATTTTTATGTATATACACACACACACACACACACACATATATATATATATAAACTCAATCTGTCCCCTGTTTGGGCATCAGATTCCATTCACTTTCACCTACTCAAGGACACATACAGTTTCATCAACATGCAGTGCTCTATCATATATCATCTGGTTTCTTCCTCTATTTGATTATTCCCTTCAAGGATTTGTACTGACTGTTCCTTCTGCCTGGAATCTTCCTGCAACAGAAATCTGAATGATTCACTTTAACATCTTTTATGTATTTACTCAAAGCTCAGGCCAGACACCATATTTAATACTGCTACCTGTCCTCAATGACTGAATTCTGAGATTTTCTTTCTAACAGTTATATGATTTATATATTAATGTCCTCTGTTTCTTTCCACTGGGATGCAAATTCCATGCAGCAGGGGTATTTGTTTTATTCATGTATGTATTTCAAGTGCCTGGAATAGTGTTTGCTTATTTAAGAAGAATAAAAGGATGCTGGATTGGCCAAAGCAACAGATGCCCTTCCACTGTTGTTAAAAGTCTTTGCCAAGCAAGCAGGCCATAATTTGAAAAATTTTATTTAAATAGTATCCTAAAGCTTTGCATATGCCAGATGAATCCAATTCAATATTTACCGTGAGTATAGAATAATTGCTTTGTTCCTATTGCTATTCTAGTAAGGCCCCAGGCAGTCTTCTTGAAATCTGGGTAGATTCCCAAAAATTTATGACTCAGGAAAAATATACTCAAACTATATCTTAGAACCTGATCAAACGGACAATATAACAATGGCCCATCTATAGTTTAAACCTTGGTGATATGGGGAATAAAGATTTTAGCTAAAAAGGTATTACAGTTATTAGAACATATTAATTTTCATAATTAAAAAGAAAAGAAAAGTATAATAAAACAAAGAAAAGGCTAGAAAAAAATTCTGTTAGATACTGTAGACTATGGGACATAAATCCCATTTTTATTGGAATTATAAATCTTTATCTAAATCTCAAAGGAAATATTTGATAATCTGTTTTGATACATCTTTCCATTAGCAATAGAGCAGGACCAATTTTTGTCACGGAACTTGAAGTGACAAGTTGAGCATCAGGGATTCTGGCAAGTGCTTTTAGACAATCTGCTCCCATTCTGCTCCAAGGCACCCACAGTGGGGTGTCTTTATAATCTGTCCAGCTTAGAATTTGATTAAGGTAATGAGGAATGATGGCAAAAATTCAGATAAGTCTCCTATTCACAAATTCCCTAAACCCAACTCATGTAACACAGAGCCTTTGTAAGGAATGAGCAGGCATGGATATTTGCTATCTTCAAATAATTAATACAGAGTAAGTTTTGTGCCCATATTTATAATCGGAATTGAAATATTCTAAGCCACTTTTTCAAGGACTATATCATGATGAGCTCTTCACCTGGGGAAAAAAAATCAGTAAAATCAATGGGGACACTTTATTAAAATGTCTTGGCGATCTCAGGTGGAAAGTGGTTGCCTTTAGGGAAATTCGCAAAGTATATTTTGTGTAACATGATTCTACATACTTTTCAATGTCACAATCAACTTCATATCCTCCACTATATTTTTACTGACTATATGGAAATTATTGAACAATTTCAATTTAGTGATTTCAAGAAATTCTTATGTCCTGTGTCTTGTAAATCCATGATGATTTACAAGAATTATTTATTCAGTTTAATTACTGACCTTCTTTTTTATATACATATGCCACTAAATTTCACATGAATTTCAAGGTTTCATAGAATTGGCTACTAAATATCTACCAAGAACTTTCTATTTAAAATAGGTGGCATCATTGTCTAGTGGATCATTGTTAAAATGCTGAAGAAATCTCAAACAAGCTAGCATTGGATGAATGCATTGCGGAAATAATTTATTGACCTTTGAGGTTTATAGCTATAACTTTTCTAATAAACTACACTAACAATGCAATTGTTGTACACATAGGGTTAATGAAACTAATATGATAATATTTCAGCTCAATCACTCGATCTCTGAATTAAATTCTTTAGAGCAAAAGGTATAATGTTTGCTTATAAGTGAATTGGTATAATTGGGTAATTCCACATGGATGACAAAGATTCAGATTTGAGAGATTTCCATCTTAAAGATATTGCACTTTTGGAAACAGTTTGGAGATACTTTTCTCTAATTGGCCCATTACAGTTATTGGATTGATGAAAAACTATATTTCCAATATTTCGAACCAATTTTTTTCCAAAAGGCTTTATTGTCATCTTTATTGTCATAAAACCTAGAATAACCTTGCAAATGGCTCCGCTTTTGTGCCAGTTTTCTTTTCTATCTGAGAACACATGTGGGTAAGACTGTGTTAAAGTCCAACATTCTTAACAACAACAGAAAAGTAAGTATAAAAACAATCTTACAAAAGAAGAATAAAGATAGAGAACTCACATTTGCTGATTTCAATACTTTCTATAAAAGCTATGATAATCAAGACAATGTTTCACTGGCATAAGGATAGACATATAGATCAATGGAATAAAATTGTTCAAAGTCCAAAAAGAAACTCTTACATTTATGGTAATTGTTTTTTGGCATGGGTGCCAGACATTTCAATGAGGAAATCATAATCTTTAGGCAAATAGTTCTAGAACCTAGATATCCACAAGCAAAAGAATGAGGTTGAATTCCCACTGTATACCATTCATTAAAGTTTACCCAAAATAGACCATAAACCTAACTGGAAGACCTAAAACTGTAAAACTTTTGGAAGAAAGCATAGTAGTACATATTCATGACATTGTATTGGACAATATACACAATGCCAAAAAACACAGGCAACAAAAGAAAAAAAAAGAAAAACTGGGCATAATCATAAATTTAAAGAAGGTTTTATGCTTCAATGAACACTATCAAGAAAGTGAAAATACAATCCACAGAATGATAGTAATAAGAGAAAATATTCGCAGATCATGTCTCTGAGAAGGGACTTGTATCCAGAAGAGATAAAAAACATAACTCAATTATCAAAAGATAAAACAACTGAAGAATAAGCAAAGGATGTCAGTAGGTATTTTTCTAAAGAAAATATACAAATGGCCAATTAGCACATATAAATATGCAAGACATCATTAATTATAAGGAAAATTCAAATTCAAATCATGAGAGATACCACTTCACACCAATGAGGATGGCAATTGTCAAAAAGATGGACTGTAACAAATGTTGTTAAGAATGTGGAGAAATTGGACCCCTCAACACTGCTTGTGAAAATGTAAAATGATGCAGCCACTTTGAAAAATAATTCAGCAGTTCCTGAAAAGTCAAACATTCATAGAGTTACCATATGATCCAGCAATTCCAAGGGAAATAAAAATGTAATTTACACAAAGTAATGTCAAAATGTGGAAACAACCCAAATGCCCATTAATTGATGAATAAAGAAACAAACAATGGTATATTCTTACAATGGGATACTGTTTGGCCATACAGAGACTGAAGACTTGATCCATGTTACATCATGGAAGAACTTTGAAAACATTATGCTAAGTAAATAATAGGTCACATATTCTATGATTTCATTTAAATAAAATGTCCAACATAGGAAAATCCATAAAGGGAGAAAGTAGATGAGTTACTGCCAAGCACTGGGACAAGGGGAGAACAGGGAATGTGTGCTAACGTGTATGGGGTTCCTTTTTTGAGATGGTGACAATTTTTTACAATTAGATTGCAGTGATTGTTACACAAATCTATGATGATAGTAAAAACTTTTGAATCAAATTGAACACTTAAAATGGGCGAATTTTATGGTATATGAATTAGATCTTAATAAGGCTGTTAAAATAAATTTTAAAATAATGTGTCATGAATTTTCAGTTGCTATAACTTTTATTTGTTAAGCCAAATCAAAATTAATTCTAGGGTATCTACAAAAAAATTAAGTTAATTGAATATATCCAGTGAAGTTCTTAATAATGTTGTCTTAAATAATTGTGTCACTTGAATCTATAACATGACATTGCTTTATCTCTCCATCATGAACTTTTGAAATCTTTAAAAATTAATTTGATAAATGGGCATTCATGCCTTAATAAGCCTAATGAGTAGTGGCATTGCTTTAAATGTATTAACCTAGATACTCTTGTGTGATTATTGATATTTATATACAAAGCATTCTATTAAGCAATTTATTCCAGCTCAGAGTTATTTTTTTTTCTTTTTTCTCTCTTTTCTTTGAAATAAATTAAGCCAGCTTCATGGCCAGTGAGAGTGAAGCACTTGGCATCCTGAAATGCTGGTGCTTCTTAATTTATGCCTTGAGGGACTAATATTGAGCATTTTTCCCGGGTACCATAGCAACTGTGGAATCAAAGCCATGATATCATGGGGAAAATTTGCAGCTGAGAGAACATTTCAGCATCCCATTAGATTACTAGGGGTGGCAATATTATAAGGGTTTATAGAGCATCATCTTGATAAGGGACATTTATCCAATTTATCCAACTTAAACACAACTATGGAGAATCTCTTTCTAAAGAGTAGAATCTCATCTATATGTAAAGCAACAAAATGTTAAGGGCATTTAATTTGCAACCAATGTCTCACAAGGGTTTTGATATGGAATGTTATTAAAATCGACTTCAAGTAGCATCAACCTAAGTAATATGCTAATTATTTGTGTAGAGAATAACAATATTTTGTCCAACACCAAAAAAAGACAAAACATTGTCAAATAATATTAATATTAATTTACATGACAAAAGCACTTGTATTTCATCGCACATGATATACATATTTCCCACTTTCGCTTCTGAGAATATGAATAGTAGAGAGCACTAATAAATCACCTAAGGGGACTAACATTCCTTCCTTCACCATTTTATCTTTGCTCGATTAACGCACAACAGATGTCTGCTTTCAGAAGGAAGCTTTTTCAGAGCACTGGGCTATGTGCCTCTTTGCCTTTGGACATTGGGATGAAATCCAGCATCATGAAACTCAATGAAAGAAATGGAATTGCCATTTTTGTCCCAAGTTTCAATCTGTTATCACACATTATGAACCACCAGGTTTAATCTCCAATAATGTTGGATCTAGGTATAAAAATCTAGTTATTTCTCCTTGTTATTTTAACCAAAAGAAAAGAATATTGTAAAAATATCAGTTACGAAAATGCAAATATTAAATGTGACTAAAATTATAAAACGTGATTAAAGGAATTTAAACTTTAAGAACAAGAGAATTCAGGGTAAACCTACTTGATTTTACTTATTGTAACATGAGTTGGTAACTCTTTCTCATGGCTCTATACTCTAGGAATTTAGCCCAGTTATTAAGAAACCACCTGCCACATCATAGGCTGTCTGCACAGGTGACAGTCTACTAGTGAGTCAGAGAAATCTGCTTCTACAAAGGGTAGTGAAACTTCCATAAAACACTAAAAATAGAAATTTTATTAAGAGCTATTTGATTTTCATCCAAAACACAAAAACAAAGGAAGAAAAATTAGTACTAATGGAATCTATTATTAAAATAAAAAATTAGATATCCTAAATTAGAAAGAGAAATGATATAGCAAAATAAATTCATGAGAAAAGTAGGAAAAAAATTAAAGATTTCTTTATAAATAAACAGATTACAAGAAATAATACAGTAAGATATACAATTATGTGAAGAAGAAATAAGCAACAGTTTTATGATTGGTTTATAAATCAAAGGACTAATCTTTAATTTCCCACAAAGGAAATGGAGGACATTATAATCTAATTTTGATTTTTTTTAAATTTAGAGGAGAACTCATAAGTCTCTAAAGAGGACTTAAATGATCAAAAATTTAATATTGATAACAGGAAGAAATGTTTTCTTCTGCAATACAAACACCTTTTCAAATTATAATTTTTAAAATGAAAAAAACACCAACATGGAAAATTCTTTTATCCTGCAGCCTTTCCTCATTAGTGCTGACAAGACAGAGACAGACAACTGATATTTAAATCACATTCCTTAAAAGAGAATTCCAATTCTGTATGTACAGAAACTGATGAGAAAATAGTAAGCATTCTTTCAGTAGAGTATATTTCAAAATATTTCTTTGCTTTCTTTTTCTTTGAAAGAAGACTCACATCACTGCATATGGACCATCTGTAAATAATTTTACCTGCAATTTTTGTAACTATCAAATACAAAGTCAATATAGTGAAAAAGGCAAATAACATCTTAAAGTTATTGTTAAAGTAGTTTTGCCCTATGGACTTCCAGAAGTATTCTCTGGGACCTCCAGAGGTGAGAACTACTGATTTGAAGAATGTTTTCCAAATGGAGTATATCTTACTGGATGAGCTCATAACATGATTGGTTTATTTTGCATTTGGCCAAAAGTTTCTTGTAGCAGAATAAAAAACATTCTCACATGTCTACACATACCTCCTTGGATATAGTTTACATACAAATGGGGAAGCACATTATTGTTCAATCTGGTGAAGATTGGCTTCTTGTGCTTGGAGTGCCACATAACAATATGTGCTTTAAAAGACACTAATCTTACAATACTGTTGTCTCATTTATCTAAGACTGCTTGTAAATACTTTTGGAAAATTTTTCCACTGATAGTGCACAAGTTCTGACGCATTTAGCCTCCTGATAAAGAACTCTGGATAAATGAATAAATGAAAGCAATCATGCATGTCTATAAATGCATATATAAATTAATGAAGTGGGAAAGGAACTGGAAAACTTCCTGACTACTATTGGGGGTTGAACAGGGTAATTACTGCTTTCTTTACAACACATTCATTTTACCCTCCACATATAGACCATCAGTGAACATATTCCATGCAGAGACCAATGTGAAACTTGGTCTATGCGTCTATGTGGTGAGATAAAGATCACACACATCCTTGAAGTTTCAATTGTCCCAAAATTCAGGGAAATATAAATTCTTGTATTAAAATCTTCAAATATTTATATTAAAATAACCATGAATTTTTTTATGTAAAAGAAAGGAAATTCTAGTTTTTAAAAAAGAACTGTAAACATCAAATAATTATTACATTAGCTAAGGACTACAATTCAGAATGTTCTGGGGTACTTGCTCACTCTTCTCTGTTACTCAGGGAATTTTGTGAAAAATTGCAATTGCTGTAGATCACCAGTTATGCTACTTGCATAAGAAAATCCTACTTATTATATACCTCAATTTTGGAATGCCATAATATTTTTCCTTTTGAAGATTTTTTAAGTTTTTTTTCAAAGAAGACCCTATTCTTCAAACAGACCATATGCTATGAAGTATTTAATTTTGTTTATTTAGTACTTAAATGCAGTTTGGTAGTATAAATACTGAAGTTAAATGCTATAACATTAGAGATGTTTGATTGATTATAAATTTAGTAGATGATTAGCATATAAGAATTTTAAGATAATGTATGTTCTAGAGCAATTTTAAATTTACTGAAAAATTGACAGAAAGGGAGAGTTCTCATGTACCTCCTCTGGCCCCATCATCCTGATCTCAATTTTCTTCATTATTGATATTAACATCTTGCATTAGGGAAAAACAGACAAAAGATAACAGTGTCAAGAGCAAGGCTGACAGTAATAAGGGTGGTGAAAGGTGGTTATATTTGTGACATGTTTGTAATATAAGGAACATAAGAATGTGAGGGTTGATTTAATATGGGGTGGAGAGAGAAAGACAGGAATCGAAATTGAGTCTATTGTTTTTCTTGAACAACGGAATAGCTAGGAGCAAGTTTAAAGATGTAAGTTTGGAAGTTTTCAGCATATAGATGGCATCTAAAGCCACAGGCTTAAAGATATCCCCTTCAGGGTGAATGTAGATAGGTACAGAGTAGGTGGAAAAGTAGCTCTGGGGACTCTTTCAGATATAGATTTGAAAACACAGAGAATCAACAACCAAGTTGAGTTCAAGAAGTACGGCAGAAGGTGGAACCCCAAGAAACACTGGTTTTCTAGCAGTCCTGTGAGTGTATTCTTTTAAGAATGGAACCGATTTACTGTGTGAAATTATTATGATAATTTGAGAAGGATGAAGACCAAGAATAAAATATTGGCTTTAAAAATATGGAGAATATCTGTGACCATGATAATTTCTCCTTTGGTAAGAGGTGGTCACAATTCCACTGGTGTTATTAGAAAAAGAATGAAGGAAGCAAAGATAAGAAGTAAATATATTTCTTTCAAGGATTTTGCTGTAAAAGGAGGCTGCAAAATTTTGCAGTAGCATCAGTGGGATGCGGAACTAAAGAAAGTTGGTTTATCTTAAAGATTATATATACACACACATACATACTCTCATATATACATGCATATATAAAATGTTTATATGTGTGTGTATATTAATACACATATATGTATTATGTGTGTTTTATTTCTATCTATATGTCTGTGTCTAATCTACACCTGTCTATCTATGTCTGTATATCTTTCGGCAAAAGTGAATGGGCTGACCACAATAGAAACTCAGATATTTCATCCATAGATCAGTAATGTAGGCAAAATATAATGGTTCCAACCGATGTAGGTAGTTTAATAGATGTGATGGTGGGAATGTGTGATGAATATTCTGTATTCTCTATTCCTGTTTGTTTTTACTTCTCAGTAAAATCAGAGGAAAGATTATTCAGCTGAGAGTTTGAAAGAATGAGGCAGGATTATAGGCTTGAGGGGAGAGAAGAAATGAAATAGTCATTTAGAAGAGTTAATTCTGGAGGACTAAGAAGCCACTTGAGATGAGTGGTCATGAATTTAAGCCAGTCCTATCAACATGGTGCTGGTCTTTCTATTGTCACATGTAGCCACAGCTAAAGCCAAGGATTGCATTTAACCAGAGCTGGAGTTTTACAAATGAGTATCTGCAGAGATATATATAGGGGCAGGAAAAGGAGGTACATGCAATGGAGTGATTATAATGTTGAACTATCATATTTATAATGCATAAGGAGTGAAATTAGATATGGGAGTGGATAAATGACAGTAAAAAGTGGTAGCATTAACAGAGCATATGCCCCAGTGGGTTGAAGTCTTGCTATACTTAGGGTACTAAAGGGAGTTAGTTTATCTTATTAAAAATGAGATTATGTTTGGAGAGTGGGGTGCTTAATTTGAGAACTTGGAGAAAATAGAGTAATTCATAAAGACAGTATCTATCATATGACCATGGGACTGGGTTGCTAAGGTGAAATGGAGGACAGACAATTGGCAGAGAAGAATTTGAGGAACAGAGTAAAAAGAGTACTGAAAGCTGTCTTTTTGGATATTGGAATCACCAAGTACTCGGGTTGTTGAGGAGAATGGCAGTATACCAGGTGCTAAAATCTCAAGGAGTGATGGAAATTGACCAGAGCTGTGCACATGATAGTGGGGGGGAGTGGGTTGGGGGGGTAGTGAATGCCATACATATAAGATGTAAGTATGAATGTGTGTGTATCTTCTATATTATACACACACACACACACACACACACACACATACGAGGAGGGAGAGATTGAGACAGAGAGAGAAAGAGAAGGAAAAAAGGTCTGGAGGTGACAATGAGCAGATGTAAGGAGGACAACTGCCCTTCAGGCCCAGGGCACAGGGCCATTGGGAAGATGGTCATTACAGGAGAGTTGATATCCAATCCTATCACTGTACTACCAAAAACACTTCTATGATTTATTATTTCTTCCAAATAAGGCTTAAATCCCCTAACATGGCTTTTGGGGCTTTGTGATTCTGTCTTAAGTTCCGTTTTCAAATTCTCTCCTTCCTAACCCCCACAATCTGCCACATTTCAACTGTGCCAAATCTCATCCCCTTCTTGAAACTTACCAACTTCTCATTCATGTTTTAGCCTTCACAGATGCTCTTTCTTCTTCACTTCCTTTATTTTCCCTTGTCCTGGCTAAAAGTTAACTCATATTTACCCTTAAATTCTCAGTTTTTTCCTCAATTTCTTATGTTTCTTCCAAGAAGCTGACTAGACTAAACTAGTTGTCCCCAGTTTGCCCCCATATGGTACTAAACCAACTTGAGGATATTTGTTTTTGTGATTGTTTTCTCAAATGGATCCTAAGGTCTGTGAAACCAGAGACCGTGCATTCTTTCAACACATTTGAGAGTTTGCTAAGTGGAAGCTGCTGTTCTTGGCATTTTTGTATTATCATTATATCACCACTGCCTAATTAAGGACCTGAGCACAGTAACAGATCAGGACACTATATTCCTTCACTCAGAGTTTCACATGGAGGATGAATGACTACAATTCACTCATTGTTATTTTACATAGCGGTCACTTGTTAAATAGTCACTCATAGCAATATTACAAGTACCCACTGCTCAAGGAAAAAGCAGTTCTGTATTTCTGACTATGAAATAGTTTTACTATGAAGTAATTTTAGTTTGCCTAAAACTTTAAAAAGAAAGGTTGTCTTCTCCATCACCATGTCAATAGTCTAAAATTTCACTGATGTCATAATGCATAAAATTGAACATTAAACAAGATTTTAAACTGTCAGAGCTATAAAAAGAAAATGTTAATACACCAAATGATTTGCACCTGGACATAGCACACAAGTCCATCAAAATCAATCTTGCCTTTGCATATGGAAAATTCCATTTCTACAAGGACACATGTTGACATGATACAAATTGCGTGAGTGAAAAAAGAAACATATGTACTGATCTTATGCCAATCAAGAAAATTGGAAAATGTGTTTTAGATTGTTTTATGACTTATTAGAAAAACCATTTTAATAAAGTCAATAAGCCGAGTTTCCATGGGATCATGAATATGAAAATCACCCCCTGAGGTCATTGAAACCATCACCTTGTCTCAAGTAATGGGTCCACTAGTTCACCTCTAATGAAGGTACACTGTTCTTAAAGATCTTATGAGCCCTGTTTAACGTCTGTAAGGGGACATTACAAAATAGGCATCTGTGCAAAACTTGATTTTTAAATGTAGGACAGAATGGGTTTCTATTATATTAGCTCTGAATAACAGTCTTGAATAATAGTGTTAGAAGTGAAAATTGATCCTCATTTAATCCTACTCCCTCAATTCATGATGAGGAAGCTGAGGAACAGAAAGACTGAGTCATTTTTCCAACATTACCCAGCAAGCTGGGTGGGATTCTCTCAGGCCACTTTTCCACACCTTCCCTCCTACGCTGTGTGCACTGCACATTTTTGCATGTTATCTATTTCTATAAATGTATTCTCCTTTCCTGGAATGTAAGTTCTTGGAAAAATTGGGACTGTGGATGTATTTTCCCTGCTGAACACAGAGGGGACAAAATAAAAGATAAAAACACAGCAGAAAAAATAAGCATGACATAATTGTTTGGGATCCACAGTGTCACCTCAGGGACCTTAACTGAGTCTCAGGCTCTGCCTTATTCTTCTCTCGCCTGCAGAACTATGATATTACATCTCCCACTCTGTTCTCTTGGGCTTTTCCTGATTTTAGAGAGGATGATTTTAAAGGGCCCATGCTCAGCACTCTGGGACTCTTGCTGATCATCTAACTTACTTTATGTGGAGCCTCTGAATGCAGTATTCCGCTTCATTCTAAGATCAAGACAACATCCTGCCTCCCAGCTTTGAGATGAGATTCCTCTTTGGATATACTGTTGAGTGTTCCAGTTCCTTCTCACCTGAGACCCTGATGGAATCATAACAGTTCTCTCCCTCAGAAGGATTTCTGCCTTAGGACACATTTAGATGACTGGTAGAGGGTTTTATAATGACAACAAGGATGGTACACACACTCCAAGGACGACCTGCTCCAGGATTCTCCAGAATCAGGCTCAGAACACGCGTTTTGGAGCTCTCTCCTGTATGCTGTTTACCAAAATGGTTTTGATCCAGATTTGAAATACTGGCTCTGGTTTACCTCTGTCTCAGAAGGTAGAACTAGTTCTGGATCTCAACTCTTACTCATGTCTGTCATTCTATTGTTTATAGAGTTATGTCCAGGTGTATTCTGAAATAAGATTATCACATCTGGAGCATACAAGTCTGACATTCAATGCACTAACGTAACTACTAAAAAGTGGTTTCTTCCAATCAAATGTGCTATTACCAAGTAGTGGCAGAAGTATATTTTCCCCTTTTCTGAGCTATTCAGGTTCTTGAAACTAAGAAAAATAAGAAGCTCGATTGCATTATTATATTTAACTCTCAACAAAAATAAAATATGGTCTACTTGTTAAAAGCAATAAAATGTGTACATTTAATAAGAACATGGGTTTTCTATCTCTAGGAGATGACTATAGAAACAAATAGGTTACACACATGTGTAGTAGCGTACCTGCTCTCAACACTGCCAAATCTTAACAGCACTGAACACTCATATCCATAGCAATTTTCTTTCTCAGCCTTAATGTAGATGCCAAGGTCTCCCAGGGCAACTTGCCTCTGAGCTTTGGATCAGGTTACTTCAATTCTGTTCCCTACCAAACGACATCAGTCCCCTTTGCTTTCCAAAGTAGTCTTTTGTTCTGGTTTAAGATTTCTACTAATGTCTTTGTCTAATTCTATTCTGTTTCTTTAAAGGAAATGAGTACACATATGTTCTTTTGACAATTAAATTAATCTATTCTAAGTATCTGGGTCTTTTCTCTTTCTCTTTTCATACTATTAAGATTTTTCCTTATATGTCAATGCCTGTTTTTCTGTACAAACAAGATTACCTATTTACCTCAGTGGTATATGTAAAAAAGAACTAATGATGGAGGCTATTAAGTATGAAATGTCCAATTTCCTTAAATACTAAGTTTGACAGTTGATATCTCTGACATTTCACTTTGACACTTCTTGCTTTATTTTTATTGTGAACATACATCCTCAGTCTTGCAAATACATGTTCAGCTTGTGATTATCTTTCACATTGTTTTAGACCAATTTTTGTGAAACCATGGATAAGTCAAAAATTCATGTTATTTTTGAATATGAGTTCCATTGTGAAACCAATGAATGCGGACAGCTCAAAATGTCAACCAACTATTTGGGAAGGATGTGGCTAATGGACACATAAAACATGGATGGTTTGAGAGGTTCTGTTATGGCGATTTTAATCTTGAAAATGAGCCATGTGGGCAACCTGAGACCAAAGTGAATAATGATGAGCTGAAAACTGTAGTGGAAGCATATCCATCTCAAACTACTCATTGAGTAGCAGCAAGGTTTGATGTTACTATGCCCACAATATTGGACCATTTGAAACAAACTGGCAAGGTAAAGAAGCTGTATAGATGGATATCATATGAATTAAATGAGCATCAGAAGAGAAATTGTCTCAAAGCTTGTCTTTCTTTGCTGTCACGACATAAAGGCAAACCATTTCTACACCGTATTGCTACATATGATGAAAAATGGATACTTTTTGAAAATCACAAGCATTCAGCACATTGGCTGGATGACAATGAAGTGCCAGAACACAGTCCAAAACCAAATATTTATCAAAAAAT
>CAUYSK010045472.1:0-13352 GCA_963575035.1 Avahi laniger | reverse complement strand
TTAAGAAGGTTTTTGCCAATCCCCTCTTCCTCCCTCCCCTCTACTTGATTCCCACTGAATTTTACTTCCCTCTGTGCACATGTGTGCTCATCAGTTGATTCCAATTTAATAGTGAGTACATGTGGTGTTTGTTTTTCCATTTTTTAGATACTTCACTTAGGATAATGGTCTCCAGTTCCATCCAAATTGTTGCAAAAGGCATTAATTCATCCTTTTTTGTGGCTGAGTGTAGTATTCCTTGATATACATATATTAATACCGCATTTTGTTAATCCACTCATGAATTGATGGGTACTTGGTTTGATTCCACATCTTTGCTATTGTGGATTGTGCTGCAATAAACATTTGAGTGCAGGTGTCTTTTTGATAAAATGACTTCTTTTCCTTTGGGTAAATACCCAGTAGGGGGATTGCTGGATCAAATGGTAGGTCTACTTTTAGTTCTTTGAGGAATCTCCGTACTGTTTTCCATAGAGGTTGTACAAATTTGCAGTCCCACAGTGTATAAGTGTTGCTTTCTCTCTGCATCCACGTCAGCATCTATTGCTTTTGGACTTTTTCATAAAAGCCATTCTAACTGGGGTAAGGTGATATCTCATTGGCACGTAACTTTTTGAACCCCTTGTTATAAACCCCAAGGCCTCCAAGGGTCTGTGGCATTTACTTTCAATGAAGTAGGTTGGTTATTATTGTTATTAGTGATAACCCTTGCTAATGCAAGTGCATACACCAGTTACAATGGATATTTGTACAAGAATGAAGAAATTTTCATTCATATTTCCCTAGTGGGAAAGAAGGAAATCTTGTCTTCCTGTTTGAATTATACTTGTAAATTAAATGTGTAACAAGTAAATTATTGGGTTTTTTTTTCCTTTACAATCTGATGATTTATTTTTTTACTTGACTGTCCACCATTTACTAAATGGGTATAGATGGGAACTTGACAAGGTTAATGACATGCTATAGAGAAGACTGAGTGAGAGATGATGTTGGTAGGAGTCAGAGAAGGTTGGACGGTGAAGGGAATGTAGAACAGGACCCAGAGCCTGCAAATAAATATAGTGTATATGTTGTCTGTTTTAACTCTCTTAAGAAGCACTAATTAATCTGCTTGACTGAAAACTATTACTTTACAGAAAAATGATAGTAAATTGTTATATAACAAATACCATAGCTTTTGTAATAATTGGAGAAAAAAATTTCCTTGATAAATGCGGTTTACTTACTAAGGTTTGTTTTAGGACCATTCATAATTTTACTCAGTCTCAAATGAATTGTTTCCCTTCTTGTAATTAGATGTGTGTGCAGTGAGAGAAGGGGATGAATCAATCTGTAGTCAGTGTTGTGAGTCAGTTGCAGCTGCCATGTAAAGTGCTCTCATTTAGCTATTAAAAGCTTTTGAAGGCTTGCATGTGTAAAATATTTCTAATTCGTTAGGAACACACATGGCTGTGTGTGTATACATGTCATTGTGTAGTAGGCTGTTCTTTATTAGAAAAGTATAGATCCCGGTGGGGTACTAATTACAGCTTTGGCTAGCAAACTGCATAAAGGCAAATAACAAAGGCAAGGGAGAATATAAAGAAGGGAGAGGGAGAAATCTGGGCTTTGCTGTTTTACACCTCCAGCATAAATGAGACATGCTGTGAGTAAACACAGCTGTATGACAAAATTAGTTTTGAAAAATTGGAAGTAAATAACTGCCAGTTCATTCAACAGATCTATACTACAGATTTCCAAGAATAAGAACTTTTTCTTGAAACTAGAGAACTATCACAGATTTGAGTTATTTGTCTCCTGGAAAGTTGCTTGACAAATTAATCTTTGTCACTGAGTTGCAATTAGTATTACTAATATTACCTTTATGCAACACAAAACCACAAAACTTTAGGAATTTTACTGTTAGAGAATTATATGTAACATTTAAATATTTAAATATTACTACAAGGTATTTCACAGTAGGAATCACCTAAAAATATTACTTACTGAGCACCTACCATGCAATTCCTCTGATTAGGTACTGTGGAAGATACGTTTGGATACAGATAAACCCTGCCTTCAAGGAGCTTGCAGTCTAGTGATATACATGAAATAATAGAGAACAAAGTAGAATTTAATGAAATGCTGGGTGATGTAAAGAAGCTCTTTCACTTCCAAGGAGAGGAAGAGGGATCACTGGGATAGAGTTTAGGGAAGGCTTTCTGGGTGAGCTACAACTTCAGCTTAACCTTGAAATAATGGTAAGAAATCTATAGGTAAGACATGAAGAAAATATTGATTAAAAAGACTAGATTGTATGTAGTGTGAAGAATGAATAGAAATGTGGTTGAGTCTGGAGTAAGTCAGCCCTTTTTGTTTATTTATTTATTTATTTATTTTTTTGAGACAGAATCTTGTTCTCTTGCCCTCGCTAGAGTGCCATGGCGTCAGCCTAGCTCACAGCAACCTCAAACTCTTGGGCTCAAGCGATTCTCCTGCCTCAGCCTCCTGAGTAGCTGGGACTACAGGCATGCACCACCACACCTGGCTAATTTTTTCTATATATGTATTTTTAGTTGTCCAGATAATTTCTTTCTATTTTTAGTAGAGACGGGGTCTCGCTCTTGCTCAGGCTGGTCTTGAACTCCTGACCTTGAGCGATTCACCCGCCTCTGCCTCCCAGAGTGCAAGGATTACAGGCGTGAGCCACCGCGCCCGGCCAGTCAGCCCTTTTTGGAGGCTTTTGCATTGAAGCTTGAATTGGCGAGGGCAGTGTATCCTGTAGATATGGCTACCATCCATCAGATCTGGTTTTGGCAGAATAGTATCACATTATTTAGTAAAAGCCTTTTCTATGAGGAATACTATGCAGGGGAAGTTAGAGAACATTATAAATAGTTTTTAGACATCTTCATTGATTTTGCCAATAACTGATTGCTTCTAGATCATCCATTTTCCTTTCTCTGTATGTAGAGACTGTCATAATACAAAGAAAGAGAAGAAACAAGAATGCCCAATCTGCCTGACAGAAACACCGCTAGAGCATTTTTACACTGGGCCATTGTTTTTAAGAATGGATCTTTTAAAATGGCCCATTTTGCTGTAGGGAAAAATCAATTTCAGTGAATGTTTACAGCTTTGTGAATCTGTGCTCCCCCAATTCTTCATACCCTCTTCATACTCCCCTAGTTTGATTCTCATTACCTTTTACTCAGTTGAAGTTACTGTTATAATTCTAGCAAACATCTTTCTACACTGTTTGAATTTTCTAACCATGAGTGTGTATTACTTTTATTTTTTTTTTAAATTTCAACAGGTATTATCTGGTCAGTAGGATTATAAGATTATTTTTATATTTTTCTCTATGTTAAAAATATTAATGCTTTTGAAAAATTGTATATCACCTTTGAGTAAAACCTGTGGCATTTAGATAGTGGAATACTACACAACTATTAAAAATAATGAGCTGGATATTTATGCAAAGATGTCCAGTATATCTTAAGTAAATAAAGATGTTTAGGTAGAGGGATTAATTCTGACTGGAAGGATTAGAGAAGGTTCATGGAAAACATGGCATTTGGGCAGGGCCTTGAAGGAGGGTTAAAATTTTAGTAGGTAGAGATGAAGGCATAGGGTATTAAAGGGAAGAGTCAGAGAAGTACAGTCTGTTTTAAGAAATATTAAATAAGTATGTAGTTCCAGGTGAGGCCAGTAGCAGAAGAGATTAGTGAGGGTAAATCATAGCCATGCTGAGATGCTATGGGAAAGGAGTTTGGGTTTTATACTGTAGCTACTACAGAGACTTTAAATATTTAATCTTTCAATAAATATTTGTTAACTGAATGAATAAAAGAGTGATACGATTAAATCTTTGTTTTGAAAAGATACTTTTCATAGCAAGAGGGACTGTAAATAGTGGCAGGTTATCTGTAGTAGTCTTGAGTGAATTAGAGCAGAAACAGTAAAAATGGAAACAAATAGATGCAGAAGTAGAATCAATAGGATCTTGCAACTGATTGGATTTAACTAATTAGGAACAGAAAAAGGACTAGAGTAATTCAATTTTTGAGTTTGGAAAAATGAGAGCTATATTCTTCCCTGCCTTCTTGAATAAAGTGTATGGAATTAAGTCATCCTTTTATTGGGGATAGTGGATTATTGTAAACATTAATAAAGACCTTGAGCTTTGTAGGATTTATTACCCCATACAATAAATGATCAAGATTGCTGTAACTTTGGATTTCTGTGTCTGTTTTCTTTCTTCACTGTTGCTTTATGCAGTGTGTATATCTAGTAAAATCATAATGTCTTTTACTTTCAATTCATCTGATAAATTAGACAAACAAGCTTTGTTAGAATTAGGCATAAAAGCAAAAGTGAATGGACTCTGAGTGAGAGCCAAAAGGGAATTTTCTATGTGGTAAGTGTGTGTTTTATAGTGCTGTTTATTTTAATTACTATGAAATTTAGGTTTTAAGATAAATGACCTTAAATGAGTAAGGTGTTAAGTGTGCTTGAAGTATTCTTCATATTTAGAGAGTATCTTTTTTTATAAATAGGTTACACTTTAATAAGAATTAATAAGACCATAATAAGTGGTTGAGTGACAGATTTGTTGAATGAGGAAGAAAGTAGCACACTAAAGTTAAAGAACATTAATTTAATGAAAATAAACCAGGCTGGGAATCAGAACACCTGGTTCATAGTTCCAGTCCTACCATTGTAGAACCTTGGATAGGTCATGTTACTCCTTTGAAATTGTATCTTTTTTGGATAAAATGGGGATAATATCTCTTCTGTCTATTTCAACAGTGAGGTAGCGCTTTTGACCAAATTGTGTCCTTCCATTTGTGTGGTAATATGTAAAACATTTTTCAGAAATACATATTTAACATGTATTATTCTCAAACTTTCACAAAAGAAAAATAAAAATGAAAAATTCAACTTTTATACCAATGCAAATTACTGTCATCACTCAAGTTTGATTCTTCTATGCCGGATCCAGGAGTAAAATACATTTTATTAGAGTGTATTTTAAATCTTTAGAGGAAACTCCCATCAATTTTCTTCTATGAGGAGAGCAAACTGGCTCCTTTTGTATATAGAAACCCATCATGGGTTTATAGCCTTTTTGGCAATGGTGACTTTAGTGTACTTGCTATTAATTTTTAAGTTGGTTTTTGCTGTTATTCCTAAATAGGTTTCTCTAGTTAATATTGAGTTTTGTTGTTTTGGTTTGTTTTTGTTTTTTTTTTAATTGAGATATAATTCACATACCATAAATTGTACACTGTACACTAAAATGTCTAATTTTCAGTTTTTAATATATTCAAAAGTTGTGTAACCATCACTATCATCGAATTCCAGCATATTTTCGTCACCCCAACAATAAACCCTGTACTCATTAGCAGTCATTCGCCATTTTCCCTTTCCTCCTGCCCCTGGCAACCACTAATCTACTTTCTGTCTGCATGGATTTACCTATTCTGTCCATTTTATATAAATGGAATCATACAATATGTGGCCTTTTGTGTCTGGCTTTTTTCAGTTAGCATAATGTTTTAAAGGGTCATCCATGTGGTAGTATCTATCAGTATTTCATTTCTTTATATTGCTGAATAATATTCCATTCTATAAATATACCATATTTTGTTCTAGTCATTAATTGATGGGCGTTTGGGTTGCTTCCACTTTTTGGCTATTGTGAATAATGCTGCTATGAACATTCATGTACAAGTTTTTATGTGAATGCGTTTTCAGTTCTGTTGGATGTATACCTAGGAGTGGAATTGCTGGGTCATATGGGTTACTCTGTTTTTTGAGGAACTGCCAAACTGCTTTCCACAGTGGCTGTATTATTTTACATTCCTACCAGCAATGTATGAGGGTACCAGTTCCTCCACATGCTCATCAGTGTATTATTTTCTGGTTTTGTTTGTTTTTTGTTTGTTTAAATTATAGACATTTATTGTGGTTTTCAGTTGCATTTCCCTAAGGACTAATGATGTTGAGCATCTTTTTATGTACTTACTGGCCATTGTGCATCTTCTTTGGAGAAATGTCTGTTCATATCCTTTGCCTATTTTTAAATTGGGTTATTTGTCTTTTTATTGTTTAGTTGTAAGAGTTCTTTGTATATTTTGTAGACTAGACCCTTATCAGATATGTGATTTGAAATACTTTTTCCCATTCTGTGGGTAGTCTTTTCACTTTCTTAAGGGTATCCTTTGAAACACAAAAGTAAAAATTTTGAGGAGGTCTAATTTTTCTCTTTTTTCCTTGGTAACTTGTGTTGTAGGTGTCATATCTAAGAAACTATTTCCTAAGCCAAAGTCATGAATATTTACATCTTTGTTTTCTTCTAAGAATTTTATAGTCTTAGCTTCTGTATTTAGGATTTCATGCAGTTTGAATTAATTTTTGTGTATAGTATGAGATAGGGGTACATATTTGTTTTTTTGTATGCCGAGATCCTGATACTTACTGTTCTTATGGCAGTAATTTTATCACTAAACATAAGGAATCACACCTTATCTTTTAAATGCTAAGATGCTACCAGAAATGTGTTTAAGAGAAATGGCTATACATTTTTGCATGCCATTAACTTCTCTTCAGCTTTTTTTCTACTAATAATGCCAAGATTTTTTTTTTTTTTTTTTTTTTTTTTTTTACAGAGTCTCACTCTGTTGCCTGGGCTAGAGTGCTGTGGCGTCAGCCTAGCTCACAGCAACCTCAAACTCCTGGGCTCAAGCGATCTTTCTGCCTCAGCCTCCCGAGTAGCTGGGACTACGGGCATGCACCACCATGCCTGGTTAATTTTTTCTGTATATTTTTAGCTGTCCAATTAATTTCTTTCTATTTTTGGTAGAGACGGGGTCTCGCTTTTGCTCAGGCTGGTTTCGAATTCCTGAGCTCAAACAATCCGCCCGCCTCAGCCTCCCAGAGTGCTAGGATTACAGGCGTGAGCCACCGTGCCCGGCCAATGCCAAGATATTTTAAAGTTCAGTTTTTTATTTGACATAAATAATCAGCGAAAGGCAAATGGTTAGCCTCTGCTTTGTATTCTCATTAAAAGAGAAGAATGACATGGTGCCTATATATAATAAATTATATTGACTAGTCCCTAGTGAATTAAGCCCACATTCTTCCACTGGTTATTGTTAAACTCCAAATACAAATAATTGTGCTATGTTTGTTAGTAACCAGAATTGATAACATCTTTTGAGACCTTATTTCCTTTTATCTGGTGTTAAACCCTTTTATATTATTTTGATGTCTGATTAATCTATTCATGCTATCCTATATTGAGATCTACTGTGTTCTGGATCAGTATATATATTTTTTCTCTGCCCCTCCCCTGAAGCAGTATATTCTTAAGATAAAGTATATTTTTGTCAACACCATAAAACTTGCTTAATATTGAGTATAGATATAGAAACAAATTCCATTTTAATGAAGCAGAATGAATTTACTACTAGCTAATACAGAACACATGTCATTTATGTAATTTGCAAATGTAATCTGTAAAGCTTAATCTTTCTGTCAGAATGATAGCTGACACTTATATATATTTTCTCATTTAATTCTAGCAACAATCTTCTAAAGTACATTACTGTTTTTCAAACTGGAAGACAAAGATTTAGAGAAGTTAATTAATTTATTCAGGTTCCCAGTTTAGAAAAGGTAGAGCTAGGATTAGAATTTGGGTGTGGTAGAATCCAAAACCCATTCATTGCCCCTCCATTGAGGTCCTCATATCTTTTTGTTTACCTATCTACTAGAGCAGTTATTGCTCATGGTCTATGTTGAACTATCACTAGTTGGGTATGGGTTTCTCTCTTACCACAGATTCTTATTTTTTTTTTAAAGGCAAAATTAAATGAATATTGGCAATTAGTAGTAACTCAGCCTAATTGTATTGCCTTTCCTGTTGAGGGGAATGGATCAGGGGGTTCTTAAACCATTGTTGCAAAATTTTATTTTTTAATATTTCTGAAGAGAAAGTTTGTGGCTTTTATCAGATTCTCAGATGGTTCTTGACAACAAAAAGAACCAGACTAGATGATTTATGAGTCTGATTGAGGTTTAACATTCTGTAGTGTTTCATTATTTCCGGTTCGATAAGTTTATATACCCGGGTTTTTGTTTTCCACTTAACATTGTTTTTGAAAACTAACTCAGAATGACTTTTAGCACATTTAAACTATTTTGGGTGTCCTATAGACTCCTTAACATACTAAAACCAGAACAGTCATCCTCCAGTAAGTGTTTTGTTTGTTTTTTTTGACTCTGAAGCTGGTGCTGTAATCCACTCTGTCATACTGTCTTCCCTCAGTAGTTTTTGAATCCGTCTCCTTTTCTTCCATCTCAACAACCTCGGTTCAGGCTCTAATGATCTTCATCAAACCTTTTTGTGAGAACTTCCTACTCATTTTTTTGTTTCCATTTCCTCTTATCTCCTACACCCATTCACCAAAAAAAATTTTTTTAATGCTGATTTTACTGTTATTTCCAAGTTTATACTGATATTTCCAAGTTTAAAATCATTTAATGGAAGGCTGGGCAAGTTGGCTCACGCCTGTAATCCCAGCACTTTGGGAGGCCAGTGTGGGAGGATTGCTTGAAGCCAGGAGTTTGAAGTTGCAGTGAGCTATGATGTTGCCACTGCACTCCAGCTTGGGTGACAGAATGAGACCTTGTCTTACAAAATAAATAAATAAATAAGAATCAAATCTTTTAATGGCTCCCTATTTTATAGAGGGTAAAATATAAATTCGTGAACATTGCAAAGAAGGCCTTCCATAATCCACCCCTGCCTAGTCTCAAACCTGTCTCATCCTTCATTATTTTCTGTCATTCTGTATTTTATATTCCAGCTGTAGCAAACTGCTTGTTGTTTCCCATTCAGGTGCTCATGCTCTTTCTTGGTGCTTATCCAGGTGATGATGGTCGTTCCTTCTTTCTTCACCTTTCTCACTCCTACTTATCCTTTAAGACTTAGCTCAGGTTGTCAGTCAAAGACCTTTCCTTCTGGCTGGTTTAAATGCCTTTTCTCACCTGCCTCCTCAGCACAGTAGGCAGCGTGTCAATCTCATAAATGCCTTTTCTCTGTGCTCTGCTTACTTTGCCTATATTACTACATACCTGCCTGCTCTTGCCTGACATTTTTTTTTTTTTTTCAAAGAGACCGAGTCTTGCTCTGTTGCCCAGGCTGGAGTGCAGTGGCCTGATCATAGCTCACTGTAACCTTGAACTCGGGGGCTCAAGTGATCCTCCTGTCTCAGCTTCCCAAGTAGCTGGGACTACAGGCGTGCACCACTATGCCTGGCTAATTTTTTAAATTTTTTGTAGAGACAGGGTCTTACTATGTTGCCCAGGCTGGTCTCAAACTTCAGGTCTCAAGCAATCCTCCTTGCCTCACAGCAACCTCAAACTCCTGGGCTCAAGCAATCCTTTTGCCTCAGCCTCCTGAGTAGCTGGGACTACAGGAATGTGCCACCATGCATGGCTAATTTTTTCTATATATGTTTAGTTTTCCAGCTAATTTCTTTCTATTTTTAGTAGAGATGGGGTCTCGCTCTTGTTCAGGTTGGTCTCGAACGCTGGTCTTGAACTTCTGAGCTAAAATGATCCTCCGTCCTCGACTTCTCAGAGTGCTAGGATTACAGGCGGGAGCCACCACGCCCAAATGAGAATTTTATTTTATTGTTTTAAAATTTCCACAGAACCTGAGTAACCCAGGAAAGCATTTTATAATTGCTTTTTTAAGAATTTTTTTGCTCTGGGAGGCTGAGGTGGGAGGATCAGGAGGCGGTCAGAGTTTGAGACCAGCCTGAGCAAGAGCGAGACCCCGTCTCTACTAAAAACAGAAAGAAATTAGCCAGACAACTAGATATATATAGAAAAAATTAGCCGGGCATGGTGGCGCATGCCTGTAGTGCCAGCTACTCGGGAGGTTGAGGCAGTAGGATTGCTTGAGCCCAGGAGTTGGAGGTTGCTGTGAGCAAGGCTGACGCCATGGCACTCTAGCCCGGGCAACAGAGTGAGACTCTGTCTCAAAAAAAAAAAAAAAAAAAAAAAGATTTTTTTTTGAAACTTATTTCCTGCTGAGGTTTAGTATACAGTAATATTACTTAAGAGAATAAAGTGTTAGTCTGGAGACTATATGAAAGAGAAAGGTGAATGAATCAGATGTAGATATGGAATGAGGTAACAGGGTTTCTGGGTCCCTTGTTTGGTTCATGATCCTCCCAGCAGCACTGAAATACAACTTCATTTTTTCAGAGCACATATAAATGAAGAATGACCTAGAGGTTAGGTGGGAATGGCTGGGTCTGCCTCTCTCTGGACTCAGATTCCTGGGAGCTGACCCAGAACTATGTATCCTTAGGGAATTCAAAGTCATTGCTATTTGCAGATACGCACTTCACTCTGATCTCCATTCAGTGTTACCTTTGGTAGAGACTAGACTATACAAGAAAATATTTGGAATAAAGTTGAGCATTTTCAAGGCTGTACTTCCACATGGGATGACTATTAACTTATTTTTTCTGGTATGCAGTAATCTAGCAAATCATGATTTTGTAATTAAATTACAAAAACATTCTCCTGAGAGTGCATGTTTTTCTTTAAAATAGTATTTATAAGTAAAGCTTTAGAAGAGGAACACAAAGTTTCTGATATTGATTATTGTCCATCATCAATTTATTCTAAAAGAAGGAGTTAGCACATTTATATCTGAAGTACCTGAATACCTTGGATATATAAATAAACATTTGTGTTTTTTCTTAGGTATAACTGAATTCTGTCAGTTTTTTTACTCATCACCAAATGACTTATGTGCACATCTTTTATCACAAGGAAAGTACTTTTTGGCCTTTTGGCATATCAAAATCAGTTTCTTTCATTTGTTCATTTATTTGTTCAATTAATTTTTTTTTTTTTTGGTGCAACATTGTAGGCACCAAAATGAAACATGAACAAAAGAGACACAATACTTTGCTCTAATGCAGTTTACATTCTACTGGGGTAGACAGACAATAAGCAAAATTAAGTAAAAACTATATAGTATGTTATTAAAGAGTAATAAGTGCTACAAGGGGAAAAGCAGGAAAACTAAAATAAGTACAGTGGGGACTCCAATTTTAGGTAGGATGACCAAGAAAAGCCTTGCTGAGAAAATAATATTTGAGTAAAAACCCAAAGGGAGGCAAGCCTTGTGGCTATCTGGGAAATAGCTTTCCAGGTAGAAGGAATAGCGAATACAAAAGTCCTGATCCAGAGCATGCTTAGCATGTTTAAGGAACAGCGAGAGGAGACCAGTGTAGCTGGAGCAGGGGACGTGAATTTGGCTTCTTTTTTTTTTTTTTTTTGAGACAGAGTCTCAGCTCTATTGCCCTTGCTAGAGTACAGTGGCATGATCATAGTTCACTGCAACTTCAAACTCCTGGGCTCAAACCATCCTCCTGCCTCAGCCTCCTGAGTAGCAGGGACTATAGGCGTGTACCAACATGCTCGGCAAATTTTTAATTTTTTTCTAGTTTTTGGTAGAGGTGGGGGTCTTGCTCTTGCTCAGGCTGGTCTCAAAACTCCTGACCTCACGTGATCCTTCTGCTCGGTCTCCCAGAGTGCTAGGATTACAGATGTGAGCCACTGTGCCCAGCTGAGTTTGGCTTTTTATTCTGAATGACATAAATGTCTTTGAAGGGTTTTGGGGTAGTTGAGTAATTAACTTAAGTTTTAGCAGGACAATGCTAGCTACTTTACTGAGAACTAACTTCAGTTTTCAGTTCAGAATCAGGATATAAAGATGGGTGTAAGAACTTTTCTGATTTCAAATAGTACCTCATTTGAAAGAAAGATACTGATACTCTGGAATCTATTTGGTGAAGGGTGACTGAGATGATGAAGAACTAGTAAACTATTTTATGTGAGAAACAGTTTAAAGACCTGGGAATATTTAACCTTAGAAAACCAAAGGAAAGGGGAAGGTGTAAGGGGTGAAAAAACAATATAACCTTAGGTTGAACCATATGAAATTGCTGAGGGCGGACGTTGTTAGGTAAAAAAATGGTTGAATAATGGCAGTTTTTTGTGGTTCAAACTAATGCTGTCTTCATAGATTTGAAAAACTATTTATATGGAAAGAGAAGTAGACTTATTTCGGATGCTTGTAGTGGTTCAAACGGGGAGGAGTGTGTGTAAATTATAGAGGTGCGGAGCTGGGCTCAATGTGAGGGGAAGACACTTCTACAGTGAGTTAAATAGCAATGGGTTATAGTAAGTGCCTCTGTAGTCAGAAGTGTTAAACAAGGGCTAGATAGACCTCTGGTTAGCAATGTGTCAGAAAGGATTCCTGCACTGAGTAGTAGGAAGTTAGACTAGATAACTTATTCAAGTCCTTTCCATGCTAAGAGTCTATAATCTTCATGTAATATGAATAAAAATAAAGGTATTTACCTGTAATCATGAAAGGGATTGAGAGATTTTCAACTCAGAGATATTCTTGAGGGTGTGTTTTTTTTGTTTGTTTGTTTGGCTGTGTTTGTGGAAAGGATTTTTTTTTTCCTTCATCAAAGGAGTAATTTTTTTGGAAAGCTGCTTCCCTGCCATCTCCCCCGCTCTTACCAAGTTGCTATAAATTGAAGGTATAATGGATATTTGGTATAAAAACTGTTTAGCTATTACTTCTTAACTCCTTGAAGAACTGTTCCAGTTTTCGTAGGAAAATGATTTTAAATGCAGATATATTAGTTTCTATTTATAAACAATTTCAAAATTTGAGCCTGATTTTTGTAAGTATGTGACCTTTATCGATACAGGTGGTTGAATTCTATTTATAGAGAATTTCAGGTCTGTTGTTTTCAAAATCTCTTTCTTGTACCACATTAACCATTGTTCCCAGTGCTGTTGTTTCTATGCTTGTAAACTATGTTGTCTAATATTTTTGATATCAATAGCATGATAACTTATATTCCTTCCTAATGATGGCATTGTTGAAACTGCAAGGGGATTTCGATCTAGGTCCATTGCTCATCACACAAAGATCCAATTATTGAGACAATGAGGATTGCCAAGGAGGAAAGGAAAGGAATTTTTTTTGTTGTTTTATTTTATTTTATTTTATTTTTTTGAGACAGAGTCTCACTCTCTTGCCTGGGGCGAGTGCCGTGGCGTCAGCCTAGCTCACAGCAACCTCAAACTCCTGGGCTCAGGCAATCCTACCTACTGTCTCAGCCTCCCAAGTAGCTGGGACTACAGGCATGAGCCACCATGCCCGGCTAATTTTTTTTTTTCTAGATATATTTTTAGCTGTCCAATTAATTTCTTTCTATTTTTTGGTAGAGATGGGGTCTCACTCTTGCTCAGGCTGG